>JAQQZY010000009.1:4769264-4782674 GCA_030068375.1 Ostorhinchus rueppellii
GGATAGGCTCCATGCAACCCCCGTGACCCTAGTGAGGATAAAGCGGGTATGGAAAATGAATGAATGAATGAATGAATAAACAGATACATCATGGATACAAGCAGTGGAAATAAGTTTCCAGTATCTATCTCTCGGTACTGGAATGCCTCAGATAAGTGGGAGAAGGATGAAATCAAATGCATGTTTTATCACTCCAGAGAGTAATAATAAATACTCAAACAAGAGCCAAAACATGTAATGTTAGTTAGTTTACTGTTCGTAACATGAGCTTGCAGGTTAATTACTGTAAAAAAGCACAAATCGTTATCATTAACATTGAAATCCTCTCAGTCCTAAATTACTCTGAAATACTGGTGACAGGAAGTTCAAGTCAGAGTTCCAGTAGCAACAAAAAGTCCCTTTTTCAATGGCAGTGTTAGTATATTCTGGGCTTGAATATTTGTAATTGGACAATGCTTGTAGCATTCAAATTCAGCCACTATTTTTATACGGCTGTAATAACTTTTTCGCTATGCTTTGAATTGTCAGCCTAGAAAGCATGTGACAGTTTGACCAAAGTCTGTGCTGAACTTTTGTTTCACTGCAAAAACGGTACATACCTCATACAATGACACAAAACATGTGTCACTGGCTTTTGACATGTAAATTAACTTCCTTCATATTTAAGGGTCTTGAGGTTATGGTGGAAAACACAGAAAACCAAGGGTCTGGGGGAACTTCTTGGTGCATGGGGCTAAAAGCTGCAGGTGCTTTGGTGGAAATGTGGTGAAACTTGCACAGCCTTTCACATGTACTCATTGCTGTAAAATCAATGGGTTTGGGTTGGAAATTTTGGTTACTGAATTTGACAGGTTTTGATTTCTCACCAGACTTAAAGATGCATCTTTATCTTGCTTTGTAAATTTGGCACTGAATTCTATGTGGCTTGCATGTCTCTAGTAATGCTAAAGGTGCTTTTATGACTTTGGAACCACTAATGGTAGAGTTATAGTTGTAGTAGTTTAAGATTTCTGTTGTTATCAGAGCACGCACAATTAGATCATGATTTGTAGAATGACTCACCTGACTTACAGACTTTTGCTTTCACCTGACAAACAACTCTCATCCCAAGAGGATCAGGACCGCAAAGTTTATAATTCCTTCCCATCCTTTCTTCCCCTGTGCCCCTTTTCCTGTTTTGCCATTTCTATTGATGTTCGTCATGCATCCGGTTCGTAACTCATTTGGCTCTCTCCCTCCCTCCCTGTCTCTCTCTTTCTGTCTGTGCGATTCCTCCAAACCCCTTTCCACTTTCCAATCTTCCTTTCTTTGCTTCTACCATGACTTCTACATGTACTTTTCTATTTTTCCACGTTAATCTTTGTTCCGATGTCACATCTTTTCTGATTCTTCTCCTTGTCCTGTTCCTGTCTTTATTTCTCTAAATTTACCTCCTCGCTCATCTTCAACATGTGATTTTTTTACCCTCCACCTTTTTTCCCACCTTGATCGGTCATCTCCTTTACTTCCCATTCCTCCCATCCCTCATTGAACGGCCTCTCTCCTTCGACCATCTCCCCCCCTGCTCCCACTCCTCTTTCCCTTCCCCTTTCTCTCTATCTTGCTAGGAGGACCAGCTTTCCTCCCTGGGTTCTGCAGACCCCGGTGTGAATACTGAAGGTGGAGGGGGAGGAGGAGGACAAGGAGGAGGAGAGGAATCCCACCATCAAGGCCTCCGAATCTCTTCCTCAGCCATTTCCTCTGACAGCTCGCCCCACAATGGAGTCCTCCCCCAAACCATAGACCCTCCCTCTCTACCCACGCCACATCAGCATCCTAGTCAGAATGGAGAGCTCCGTGACAGCCAAACATCCTCCCCCATGACAACAACCT
Organism: Ostorhinchus rueppellii; assembly: GCA_030068375.1. Lineage (NCBI taxonomy): Eukaryota > Metazoa > Chordata > Actinopteri > Kurtiformes > Apogonidae > Ostorhinchus > Ostorhinchus rueppellii. The sequence goes on from JAQQZY010000009.1 coordinate 4,771,137, forward strand.
CACAGGCAACCGGAACCACGGCAACAGCAACAACAAGCATAGCAGAAGAAGGGGGAGTAGGTCAAACACAACACTGAGCCAAATCAGAGAGAGATTGTCCCCGCCGTTCCCTGTTTAGAAAGACAATACATTGAAAAGAAATTGCCATAGATACTCGTATTATCTGAGCAAGAGAGAGAAGAAAAAAAGAGTATGGGAGAGGAGGAGAAGTAGTGATCATACAGCTACTGTACACTGCATAACACATTAACACACAACAAAAAGGGCTCTTCAATGGACACCTGTTCTCTTGACGCTTCAGTCAGTATCAGTCTTGCAGGACAAGATCTTGATACCGTACCACATACTGTTTGAACCAGTCAAACAAAGCATTTGACGTCCAGTTGCCATGCCAAGCCGATATGTGAACATGTGGTCTGTGCACTCATTGCCTGTCTGTGGCTTCATGATAAACAAATACACGTGCGGAAGAAGCACTATCGAATGTCTTACACCCCAAAGACTTCACACTTTAAAAGCTAGCCGTTGGCAAAAAAGTGCTATAAGCAAGCTCATAGTATCCCTCAACCACTATGGATGGAGGTGCATCAATCCTCCTGAATACGCCAGTCTGCATATAGTTTTGGATAGAGATGTGGTGATGTAGTCTGGCTTTCTTAGTGCCTTTGAGTGTTTTTCAACAGGGTTTTCCACTAGCTTACAGAGGTAACAGACTGAGATCAAAGTTAGCTTTGCTGCTAAACAGAAACGAGCTATGGGCTGAAATAAACAGAAAATCAAAGACACAAGATCAAGCGATGCAGCGTTTTGAGTGACATTTTGGGAACTTTTTTCCAATCTAAGGGACTTTTTTGCTGTTTTTTCTTTTGTTTTGTTTTTGGACTGAGCTCGTGCAATTTTTCTCTTCTCAATCTCAGAACCGATATGTGACAAACTGGTGCTAAACAGAAAACAAATGGTGCCATTTTCAACTGGAATGTCTGTGTTTGTCTAAACCATAGCACTGCCTCTGTCACCATTCACTCACTCTGTCTTTTCTCCTGCAGTCTGTCTGTTGATGGGACATTTCTGTCACCAATATGTTCTGTACGTGTCTTTGTCTTTGTTCTTTGTGCATCTTGTTGTGTCTGATGGACCTGTTGGGATTTCCATATGTATGTTTTTTGTTGGTTTTTTTGCCCTCCTCCAATCTCTGATTTTACTTAAATGCACTCTCCAAATTTACATTGTGGCTGAAATTTGAAGAAAGAAAAAAAAAAGAACAAAGTCAACAAATGAATAATTTCTGATTATTGTCAGAAAAAGTGCTGGTCCTGTGTGTCACAAGACAAAACAATATCAACATTAGATTTGCATATTCATTGTGTTTTAATTTATAAAAACTGCAGGGACAAATGCATACATATTCAGTACCAACCAAATAACACTATTTCTATGATGTTATCCAATAGTACACAGTAAGACACTTCTATTTTGCTTTGTTTTCTCTTCTTTTCCATCTCATATATGGAGTTTTTAAGGAAAATAACCATTTTGATCATTAACTTTGTGATACATTTTTTTGCCAATAAATTATTGTATCATCTGCAAAAAGTATCATATGTTAAGTTATAATGTTAAGGATTTTGCCCCTTACAAGTTTGATACCATGAATTAAACTAAGTCATGGGATGTTTAAGAGAGTAACAGCAGGTTATCAGAGAAAATCATATGACAGAACTTTCCAAAATAGGAAAAATATGTTGTTTGTATGTTTTTCAAAGAGTGATTTGTGTCAAATGCTGAAACATGAGTCTGAAATGTCTGTAATGTTGATCCTCATTCCTTCATTTTGTGTTTAAATTGTCTGTTGTTAAGATTTGTCTGAATGTGGATATGTTTCTGTCCCACTACTTGTTTAAAATGCAGGTGAAACCAAGAGGACTTGAAGAGTTTCACATCAGCCATTTTTATCATTTGGAGAAAAAAACAAAGCTTTCCTGCCTGGGCTTTTACCATGTTAGTACTAGTGGAGCAGCTGTAACACAGAATAATTTATCTTTACAGTGAATGTTTAACCAACAATGTTAATAATGCTGGAAATCTTAACACTTAGAAAAGGTTGTGTTCTATTTTTCGACAGCTTGTAGGGCTACTTTTACCTGTGTGTGATGAATGTTGGATTTAAGGCAAGCCAGGTTTCAACATCTTGTAGAGATGTGAGATGATCTGTGATTGAGAAATTGCTGTGAAAATACCTCAGTGACATAAATAATGAGAGACTCAGGTAAACAAGCAGTTGCCTCAGAGGTGAACACACACACACACACACACATACACACATACACAAAACGTATAGAAAAGAAATGCAGCTTGTGGAAGGACTCCACAGATACTCGGTGAGATCTCTAGCCTTGCTTCAATAGCACCTGATCAAGCACCTCCCCGTTTCTTCTCTTTCTCTCTCTGTCTCCCTTTTTCTCCTCTCCCCTCCCTTAGCCACTCTCAAAGCTTCATGGAGGACAATGTGGAACCTAATTGGCTGATGCACCATCGGCAGTCGACAGGGTGGCATGGCCAAATGTCCAGAGCCCTCTCTCGCGACGCGATTGGCTGACAAAGGGAGAACTTGGGCCATTGGTCCCATTCTCTTTGCTCAAAGGAAGGTGCAGAGCCCCAGCGGACCATGTAAGGAAATAAATGCTGGGTTTTTTGGGTTTTTTTGTTACTTCACTTGGGCCCTCTCTCTCTGATTTGATGACAGGATTTTTTTAAATGTGTGTGACGCTTCGATGGTTGGATTTTTATTCCTAAAGGTAGGCTGGACGTCCTTTTAAACGGCGCTTTTCAGCCTGCCAAGCATGCAAAGAACAGCTATGCAGTCTGATCAATCAGCAGAAAGGACCAACACAAAAGGCCAAGGATGGTATGAAAAATAACAGAGAGGGGGGATGCTGCGTGGATAAGATATATTTCAACGGTGCTTGACTTTCTCTTAAATTTCTGGAACAAACTGATTTATTTCAATATATTTATTTCCCTCCCTCTCTCTCTCTCTCTCTCTCTCTCTCTTATAGTCTTTTCAAATGACCTTTTTTAATTCTTCATCTATTCACTCTATACGTCATTTCTAATCCATTTTAGACACATTAATCTCTTTGAACAACTTCTCAACTCATAGTTTCAGCTCTTCCGTTTCTTTCAGACTTGATTTTAAAGAAACTAAATATGCACAGCCTATATGAAACTGCTTCAAAAACAAAGCTCTTGCTTAAATGAAGACTTTAACAAATATGGACAGAATGTTTATTATTTATATTTCTATGATATTGCTTATTCTTACAATATTACAGACAGAAAAAAAACAACTTTCACCTGAAATCTTCCGGAGCAGATATTTATTTCTTGATATAGATAGACGCCTCTATCTAAAAGGAAGTTCCTAGATCAATCCATTTTTATATGAACCGAGTTTTCTTATACAGACAATCTGGTGGAGTGTTGGGGGAACCGTCGGCCTGTAGGACTGGGACAAAAGGCATGCGTTTTACCTACTCCCCCCTCGGCAGTTTGCACGTTGCTGACCTGTGCCGCCTTCCTCCTCCTCTTCCTCCTTTTCTCTTGGTTCTAATCAAAATAAAAAGTTAAGGCCGGATGTTTATCTGGCCCCTCCCCCACCCAACAGTCAATCAGTCGCCATGGAGCTCTCCATTTTACGGACGATGTTAAGGTTGTTGGATAAGGACATTTCTTAACAAGCTATTGTTTTGTACTCCTCCACTTCAACTATCTGTCTGTTGAAGTTTAACCGAGCAGAGGATGAACTCTTGGTTTCAGTGTGGCACAATCCTTGCAGTCAAATTACTGTAAAAGTCACCCATTTATTTCCCACGGATGGACTCCACTGACACCAGTCTGAGTTGCAATCCCTGCCATTTCCACCTGACTGAAAACAGGACAGAGAGAGATATGTTAGAGGTTCTGCTGAAGCGAGTGAATGTGTTTGTATATATGTGTGCGTACTGGGTAAATCTTTGTGTATATAATGGATAAATGTGTATATATGGTATGTCTATGTGTATATACCGTCCGTTTGTATATGCAGAGTGTACAGTTATTTTTTCCTCTAATGTTTCTCTCTCTTTCTATGACTAGGTCTTCTCAAGTTACCAATACTGAGGCATGGAAAGGTTTATAAGTGTATTGACAGCTATCAGAGGCACTTTCTGCACAGACTTAGTAGAAAATCAGCAAGGTCTGTCACTTAGCTGCATTCTTGAAGCTCTCACTACAAATAATTCACATCAACTCTTAAGCTTGCACTCATTTTCTGACCAACTAAAAAGCTTTTCTAAGTAAATTTGGGTGACCAAGCAATCTTTGTACATATATAGACTAAGACATTTTTTTTCCAGAAATCTCCATCTTCATTTCTTTAAAATTCTCAACCTGTTTTTGAGTTCTTGCGTATCTGATTTTCACTTTAGGTTTCCTATGATATATGTTTTGCAACGGTTGTCATTCAGAGTTATATATTTATTCCGACAACCCTTATATATTTCTTGAAATTTTGTTCCCCAAATTCTGCCTTTCATGGAGCCGTCTAAACCTTTTGTACAATGCGGTTAAAGCGGTGAGTCCTTCATTGAAAGTAAACTGTCATTACTTAACCTCGCTTGTTTTTGTATAGGTCCTTACTAAATAAGTGTGCCTCCCCCTTCTAACTCTTACTAACCTTAGACCCATCAACTCTGCTGGTCACTCATCTTCACCCCCCTTGACAAGCCATAGCCCCCCCGCCCCCCCTCCCCAAAACTCTTTTATTGTTGTTTTGACAGGACAGACATTTGGGGATTTTGTGTATATTAATGGAAGAGTGCTGTTGAAGAGTGTATTGCAGTTGTATATGGATTTGTTATGAATGTGGATATTCTGATCATTGAATTATTATTGTAATAATGATAATAATTATTGCCTCCTTGATTTTGTTGATTAATTCCTTTGATGAGGTTGATGAAGATTCCATCTTTTTTGTTTGTTTTTTCCTCGGTTTTTTTTTTTTGTTTTTTGTTTTTTTTTTTTTTTAATACACCGGAATTTATATTTTTCGGGTGGGTGAATCTGGAGATAGAAATACATAAATAAATTAATAAACAAATAATTAAATTCTTAACATGGTGTGGAAATGTGTGCTCTGTTATGGCTCCCATCACTTAGTCCCTTGCCACTTTACGATACCATAGGTTCCATTAGTCAAATTGGAATGTCTGTTTAACTGAAGAAAAAATAGCCCTAAAAGGGCAAAAAGGTGGGAATTACTCATTCATCTTCTGGATCACTTTATCCTCGAGAGGGTCGTGGGGTACTGGAGCCTATCCCAGCTACCTATGGGGAAGGCAGGGTAATACCCTGAACGTGTCGCCAGTTCATCACAGGGCTGACAGGCAAAAACTGGGAATTTTGTATTTATTATTCATGTCATTGTAGTGTTTCACTGAATTTGACAAGTGAGAGTAAACTATGTACAAAAAGATGATCAGTTTTAGTTGTTAGATAATTCCCCTTTAACACAAACATTTTTCCTTTAATTTCCACATATCCCATTATTTTGTGAGGTATTGACTCGGGTAAGTCAAATTGGCAGACAAGTCTTTAAATGGACTCTTATGTTTTGACACAAATATCAATCACAAGAAGAATCAATCCTACACAAAACCTACAATGAAAGTAAGATTTATTGCCATATCGATATTTTCCCTAATTACACATCTCAAGTTTTGCTCATTGGCATTTGCTGTAAATAACTGAATTTGGATCAGAGGGTGGTCTAGGTAAATAATGTATTAATTACTGACAATATTATTAACTTATTAGATAATTATTCATAACTTTAAGCCTTGCAACAGCCTTTCAGCTCATGATGTTTTTGCTTCATTACTAAATTAATTTAGAATAAAATTACTCTACAAGAAATGTTTATTGTAAAAAAAAATTAAAGGAAAAAATCAGAGTATTTCCACTTTGCAGTGATGTTATAGATTGCAACTAGTTGAAAATCCATAGCTTGAAGCTCCATAAGTGTGGCCACCAAAAACACAAAATTTCCTCATTATGACATTGGTATTTTGTTCTGTCTCCTGTGACCTTTTATTTTGGGGGGATATTACCTCTTAACTCTCACATTCAAACATTTAACGTGACTATTATTATTATTAATACAGCAATTCACCTGAAATACAGTGGAAAAGTTGATTCAGAGCTACATGGCTGCGTAAGAGAACAAATTCTGCCTCCCTAAAAATCACATTTCCTTTCATTTTGTTGCTGGATCTGTTAACAGCCAAGATGTGTCCATGTGGTTTGTAGGTGCATCACTGCAGATGCTCATTGAAATGGCCTGCATTTTTTTTTTTTAAGAATCTTGGTATTGTAATTCCGGGTAAAATAATTTCCTTACATTCTTCCCAGCTGAGAAACTGAGAGTGAGAATGGCAGAAAGGACCTGAAAACTGGGGACTTGACTGAACACAGCGAAGTCTGTAATTATCCTCATCCTCCTACACTTAATCGCCTGCAGTTCCTCAGTGGGTTGGCAACTTCTGAGTTTCGACAGACACAAAGAAAATTAGCGAAATTGGTAAGGTCAATACTGAATGAGCTGAACAAACAGTGCTGAGAGTGACACTTTATTATTCTGAAAGATTACAAGTGAAAATATTTTGTGTACCAATTGAATCACAGTTATATAAACACAAGTAGGCCTACAACTCCTTTACTGATACTCTGCCAGGTTATATTTGTCACTGATCCATCATTTTTTTTACATTCATATCAATTTACAGAATGAGAAAATAAATGCAAGAATATCGTTTCAAAGTGCCATGTCATTGTCACAGTTCATTTAAGGCAGCATCAAAGTAAAGAAAGTCTTTAGGGACCTCTAACGGCAGTCATATGGAATTACAATAACTGACAGTATCTGCAAAATACTGGATTGTCACACAAGAAATCTTGCTGTAACTCAGCACAGTCTTGACTTAGAATTTTGTTAATTAATTAATTAGGGTTTGTTCACAACTGTTCAATGGCTCTGATGGGGGGAAAATGAATAAGGTAAAACTCTAGATCACAAAACAAAGAACCAGGCGGTACAATAAATGCACTGTAGTAAAAACTAAGTGTATATCTTCCCAGAATCAAAAATGGTTGCACACATAAACAGTCAAATTATTTACCTTCGTAAATACAGGTAACTGTAAATTATTTATATAACTACACCTGCCTAAGACTACGGTATGTGGTGAATTTCTTCGTTTGTAACATTTACGTATTTCAGCCTATCTGGCAACCACAACTGTATTCTCGTGAGTAGGCTACAAACTCTCGCGATATCAAATCAAGTCACTGGTTGATAGGAATAATGACCGCCTTCGTAGCAATGGCTGAAACAGGGAACAACACAAGAACCACACCGGAGCGTTTTAGCTGACCAGGAAGAGGATTAATCACCGGGCACCCCCTCCTACCCGGTTTTCAGAACGGATGGGTAGAGGGGGTATAGCCACAGACATAAGAAACGAAAGAGACTTGGAAGAAAGGGAAAGAAAGCTAAAGCTACTTTGATAGCTAGCGCTAGCTGGCTATCAACACGGTTGTCACTGCCGGGAAGGAAACCCGAGGACCTGTGACAACTGTGTCTGTGGGTCTGGAGTTAACGGGGGCTTAACGCCGGAGCGTGTGGTCAGACACATCTGGCTCGTCGTTAATATGAGCGGACCGGGGCAGGACAGTGAGCCAGAGGCGAAAGTCCTTCTCATCAAACGGCTTTACAGGTAAGTTGGTGAGGCCGTATTGCCAGGCTAACAGAGTTGCTAATTGACCATTATTGTGTGGGCTAACTTGGCGCTAGCTAGTCAGTGGTAGCTACAGCAAGAAAAGGATCGTATTTTCCGTATAGTTTCTTTTCTGTGTGTTGACAAGTGTAGCTGTCATTGGTACAGCGGTGAAATTTGACTTGAGAGTTTAGCTAGCTTGTAGTGCAGTTACTGATAGATCTGTTAAGTTGATTTTGTCATGAACGCATCTGTGTGTTATCATAACGACATGCACACATATGCAGTTGTAACATGTACATGTTAACAGTGGTGAAAGTGTCACTTTGATGTTAATGGGACTATATGCTCCCGTTTAGAGCTGTGGTGGAGTCCGTGCACAAGCTAGATGTCATCATTGGCAGCAAAGCATCCTACAGAGAAGTCTTCAAGCCGGAGAACATCAGCCTCCGTAACAAGTAAGCACTCCTTCCCTCCACATCCTGAGTGTGAATGAACTGTGCACTGAACTCTTAATGGTAATCTGACGTTGACTCATCTATAGAATCATCTGATCCTATATATTGCCTGGATTTTGTGCTTGATCTGTTGTAAATAGCAAATTAGAATTACCTTGTAATATAAAGTTCTCAATTTAGGACCTTTGGCTTCACAGACATTAGAGTAGAATGGAATGTCAGAAAAGCATAAGGTTGGTCTATAAAGCCACTTGTGTATGTCTGCAATTTCTCAGTATTGTCCTGTGTTTTCATGCTAAGTGGCACATATTAAGGTTTTAACAAGATCCAAAATATTTCTAAATAAATTGCAGAAACCCTACATTTAGCAAGCTGGAAGGTAATTTGATGCAGGATTTCCAGGATTGCTTAGTGATATATATCATAACAAACTACAGTTGTGCTGTTTTGTATACGCGTAGGATGATTTAATATAACTTAAATACCTTTTTGATATTCAGTTCTTGTATTCACAATTTTGTTTTAGTGAATGATTTTTAACCTTTTTTGTAATCTAATTATACCAGACGACAAACCAGGGTTAGAGGCCTACTGCAAATTGGAATAGATATATGGATTCAGAAGGTTCCCAAATCATTTCTCTTTCTTCTGTAATACTATAATAAGGGACATAGAAGGAAAGAATCACTTAGATTTGAAAGTATTTGAAGTGAAAGATCTATTACAGAGAGTGAAATGGAAGAATACACCACAAAGGTAGATAACCCATCTCTTTATCCTTCATAATATGAAATGTTATGGTTTGTCACACATTCTGCTAGGAGAATCATACTTCCTTTATTATATAGTTTACTGTTAAGGTTTATGACTTGTATTCTTACAACTCAGGTTCATATGTCAGTGAATCAAATGCACAACAATTTTCAACACAGTAAGTGCTTTTGAAAACCAGAACAGATGACAAATATAAACAGCTTTTTTCCACCAACATGGAACCAGTGCCATTTCTGTTCTTCGACCTAGTGTTGAATCATTCTGAACATTTTGACTGGAAATAAAATGGTTCGGAGCCTTGAAGTGTGAACCTTTTTTTTTTTCCTGTGTGAACTTTTGTGGCTGTGTTATATTTGGAATGAGAGCGTGTAAACAACAAACATAATAAGTCTGAGAAAGCTGTTTCGGAAAAATAAATCTGTAATAAGTATTAACTAAAGACAGTGCTTAATGGTGATGCTAGAAAGTGGCAGAAGAATTAGAAAACAGGCTGGCTTCAGTTGAACACAAGAACAAGTAATAAATAAAATAAAATGAAATATGTCCATAACTACGCTGGAGGGATTATATCTCTTGGCTGGCCTGGGAACGTCTCGGGATTCCCCTTGGTGGTGCTGGTGGATGTCGCTGGGGAGAGGGCCATTTGGGCTTTGCTGCTGCCCCCACGACCCAGCTCTGGATAAGCGGAAGACACAGAGTACGATGTCCATAACTAAAACAAGGGGTCAAAAAGTCACTTGGATGGTGATTATTGTAACTTATGATGGTCAGTTTTATTTCCATTCATGACACATTCCTGATTTAGAATGATTCCCTCTCAAAACCTGTGGAACCAGGGACTGGTTCACTACAAACTGAAAACTTGTTAAGGAACCAGGTTTTCTTCCTGGATGTGGAATGGTGGACCAGTGCTATACCCTTGGTAGGGTGCCAGAGGGTTTACGGGAGTTTATCCATCCAGTCCACATGTGTTTTGTGGATTTGAAGAAGGCTCATGACAATGTCCCCAGGGGCATCCTGTGGGGAGTGTTCCAGGAGTATGGGGTGGATGGCCCCTTGCTACTGGCCATTCAGTATTTGTACTGAAGGAGTGCAAACCTCATCCGCATAGCTGGTAATAAGTTGGACCTGTTCCTGGTGAGGGCTGGACTCCACGGGGGCTGCCCTTTGTCACTGGTTCTATTCATAACTTTTATGGACAGAATTTCTAGACACAGCCGGGTCAGGAAGGGAAGGGGTCGAGTTCAGTGATGGGAGGAGATCATCTCTGCTTTTTGCTGATGAAGATCAGCACTTCCAAGTCTGAGGCCATGGTCCTCAGCTAGAAAAGGGTAGAGTGCCCACTCCAGATTGAGGAAGTGAAGGAGTTTAGGTATCTCACGATCTTGTTTACAAGTGAGGGTAGGATGAAGCGGATGATTGACTGGCAGATTGGGGCGGCTTTCTTCAGCAATGCGGATGCTAAACTGGTCCAGTGTGGCGAAGAGGGAGCTAAGCCAAAAGGTGAAGCTCGATTTACCGGTCGATCTACCTTCCAACCCTCACCTATGGTCATGAGCTCTTGATAATGACCAAAAGAACGAGAGCATTGGTACAAGCGGCCAAAATGAGTTTCCTTCAGATGTGGCCAGACTCAGCCTCAGAGATGGGGTGAGGAGCATCCAGGAGGAACTCAAAGTAGAATCACTGCTCCTCCATGTCGAGAGGAGCCAGTTGAGGTGGTTTGGGCATCTAGTGAGGATGCCTCCTGGACGCCTCTCTGGGAGGTGTTTCGAGCATGTTCGTCCAGGAGGAGACCTAGGGGCCAATCCAAGATACGCTGGAGGGATTATATCTCTTTACTGGCCTGGGAACGCCTCGGGGTTCCCCCAGAAGAGCTGGTGGAAGTGGCTGGGGAGAGGGCTGTCTGGGCTTCTCTGTTGAGGCTGCCGCCTTCGTGACCCAGATAAGCAGATGAAGATGGTAACAGGCTGTTTAGGAACCAGAACTATGCTGATAGAGTGGCTCAGACTCAGTTTTAGTGTTTGGGCTGGACATTTGAATATTCACTGTTCTCACACCTTCATAGGACTGCTGGTGAAACTGGAGAAATCACAATAACTTCTATGTATACATATTATAAATCAGTTTTTCCTAGCAGTAATACAGTGTCCAATTAGAAGGGTAAATGTTTTTTGTGTTTTCTGTAGATTGTTTGTAAGGCCTGATGTATGTTGAGAATGACTTATCCCTATTTGATTCCAGTATTTATAAAATATCAGCTGTAATGTAACTGGAATTTTAAACATTACACTGTTTTCTTTTGCTGCTCCTCATTTCATAACCAGTAGTTTGTGGAAATAAACCTTGGTTTAAGTATCAGTAATATTTACATGTCAACTACATATACACTCACTGGCCACTTTATTAGGTCCACCCTGCTAGTACCGGGTTGGACCCCCTTTTGCCTTCAGAACTGCCTTAATCCTTCGTGGCATAGATTCAACAAGGTACTG
>JAQQZY010000009.1:4821074-4850975 GCA_030068375.1 Ostorhinchus rueppellii
CTGGGTTTTTTGAGAAGAGGTTTGATTACAGCTACTTTAAAGGACCGTGGTACATAGCCTATTGATAATGATAGGTTCATCATGTTGAGGAGGTGGCTGCTAACTAAAGGTAAAGCATCCTTGATGAGCTTTGTTGGAACTGGGTCTAAGAGACAGGTAGAAGAACATCAGTGGACCTTCTCTTCACTGATGTCGCAGGTATATTCCAAGGTGACTAATTACCCTTCACAATGCTGTTGTTGGTTTGCAGTCACTAAACAACGACAATAACGAGTCTTAACAACAGGAACAAGTAACGCATGTTAAATGTAAGGATGTGACAGCTCCAGGTCCACAGTGGGGTGATTCATCCAGTGCTAGAGAAGAAGACTGAACAGACCATCTACCTCTAGTTGCATTTTTTCCCCTCTATAAGTGCTTCTCATGTGTTCTTTTCTGTTCTTCTGTTCATGAAACATCACCAGTCAAGGCTCAAGTCCTGTTCCATTTCAAACTTCACACAAACCAAGACAGGATGGAATTCCCAGATGTTGTTCTGGTCTTGTCCCTTAAACCAAAGATGCACTGGTTGTTGACTTGTGCAGACTGGGCAGGTAAATTTCTATGCAGTAACATGTTTGAGTGTAAATCAGTTGTTTGCTATTGTTATTAGACTGTAATTAACAGTGTTTTTAACTGGGCTTTTTTTTGTATAGTCTCTCTATGAAGTCAGTAATGACTGGTATTAGATTATGTTAAAATGTGAGAAAACAGATTAGCTGCATGAAAAATGTTTTTATTACATAGTTTTCACATAACATATCAGTCAATACATGTTTCTTTGTGTCCATCTGAGTGGACATTTTTGCAACTTGCAAATAAGTTCATAAGAAAAATTACATTGTTTTTTTCCCATATATAATAAAAAACACTCAAAATGTTGATTAAGGTTCACATAATTCATGCATGAAAGGGTTAACAATGTCTGTCTGTTACTGAATGTTTTATGTATTTATACATCCACTGTGATCTGTAAGTTGTACATGTACAAATGAAAAGCTGACACATAAAACTGGTAAAATTGCATTTATTTTTCTGTTATTTGCATTTTCTTAAAGGTTATTTTGTAGATGTAAATATTTTCATAGTATTATTTGACTTTTTTCACAGTTCCTCTGTTACTTCTTTACTGGTCTGACCCTCTTGGGCTGAATGTGGCCCCTGAACTAAAAAGAGTTGGAAGGCCCTGTTATGTCGAGCTTTGTCTTCTAGTGACACATTGCTTCCATCTAGTGAACAGAAATAGAAACTAAATGCAGACGTATGTGAATATTTTAACCCTTTCATACATACTGGTCACTACAGTGGACAGTTCTTCCACAGCTGTTCTCTTTATATTCATGGATTTTATTGTTTTAGTTCCATATCAGCCAACACAGTGGACACTTTTGCACCATCCCATACACTGTAATTCATACTATTACTGTAACTTTGCTGTTCTTGATAAATCTGATCTGTAGTAGCATGTTTGAGTGTAAATCAATTGCTTGTCATCATTATTAGATTGTAATTAACACTTTTTTTAAACAAAGGTTTTTGGGATGTTTTTTTTTTTTGTTTTTTTTTTTTTTTGCATATCTCCATGAAGTGAGTATGTTACAATGTGAGAAAACATCAGATTAGCAGCATTAAAAATGTTTTTCTTTCATAGTTTTCACACAATATATCAGTAAATGCATGTTTTTTTGCATCAAAAATTAAACACATGGACATTTTTGCAACTCCACAAAAAATACATTCATTGCTAAATTTTCTCTGGACATGTTTTTTTCACTCCTAAAAAGGAATAACACCCAAGAGAAAAATCTTGATTATAGTTCTCATAATTCATGCATGAAAGGGTTAATGTCATCATTTCACGTCGCGTTACGTTGTTTTACCTGGTAAATAAATGTGTTTGCTGTCTGTTCACAATAGTTTCAGTGAGTCTATATATATACTCATTTTTTGAGTAGAACTGTTGAACTTATGTCCAAATACCATGTTCTATTTATGTTCATAATATTATGACAAATTATTTTTTAAGTTTTTTTAACTGGGAAGTGTTTTGTTCATGAAGAACGTCATTGACTGAAATAAAGCACAACAAAAGTTATTTTCTGATTCCCCTTTTTAGTTATCCTGTATTTATGTATCAGAGTTTTTACATTTATTTTGTATTGGTTTTGAACTTCTTCTTTTTAAAAGGGTTTCTAACTTCCCTTTATCCCTCTTTTTTTAGTCTTGGTGCTAGTCCAGAGGTTTTTGTCTTGCTTTATTTTTATTGTTATGTTTTTAATCTTTTATGTCCTGATTGGTGGAACCAAGGCAATTTTAATCATGTACAGACAGCCTGTGTTGGCTAATTTATGTTTTTGTATGCTAAGTGTGTAAAGGATGAACCCACCTGTTAGCAAAACAAATCTACCTATGGCTATAAATAAAGTAATCTGAACCAACATGAGAAAAACGATCTTTTCGTGGGTTAAAGGGGAGGAGCGGGGACTGAATGAAAGTAAAAAAGACACGGAGTGAGAGTGCAAATAATGATTATAATAACAATAATGATAATAACAGTGACATAACAATATATAGTAATAATACGAAGAGTCTTGTTTGGTATTACTGCAGTAACAGTGGAGATGATAGCTTGCTGTTGAGTTTGGAAAATCAACACAAGTAACCCCTTTAAAAAAAAAAAAAATCAATAAAACCAAACGGTGACAGTTTCTTTTTAATGAATGAGTTTATTAATGAATTTAAGGCCACTCTGGACTGTGCAGAATACATAAAGAGAGCAGAATAACTGAAACACACATCAACCTAATTTGCTTCAGCATAAACCTGTGATGGCTGCTTCCTTCCTTCCATCCTTTTTCTCTCCTTTTCTTTCCATTGCTCGTCTACGTCACAATGAAGTCTAATCAAACCAAATGCTACAAAGCTTATAAAAATAAAACATCAGCTCCTCTTGATCCATAGTACAGAATGGAGACTGGACACTGTGACTTTAATAATGCAAGCCTCACGTACTTTTTGCTCATAAATGCCTTTCTCTGTTACCCTCTATATTTACACAGATTTGGCCAAAAGATACCTCAAGAAGTGTCACAGGAAAAAGTACATTCAAAGTCACAATAAAACCAGTTCACAACATTGACATTTTAGCATGCTTCATATTTACTATATGAGCACTGATATGTATTATCTCCATATTGTGCTCTGTACATTCCCACACCCTTAACTGGTGGGTTTCCTGCCATGCATATTTGGCCTTTAAGAGAGATGCTGTTGTACTAGTGATCAAGTGTTGAAAGGCGAGTCTTAAAGGCCATAGAAGTTGAGTACGATGAAATATTATGATTATACATGGTCATCTATAAGTAAAAATCACAGGCAGCCACTCTCAGAGCGCATCTGGTCCACAAATACCACAGTGATCTCATACCAGCATTGGAAGAATCTGACAACAAAAAAAAAATAACTGAATGATCCCTGTCCATTCATCAAAGCACAGGGTTTATCAATACACCCCACTGATCAATTTTGGAAAGGTGGTGGTGGTGGTGGGGGGCAAGACAATTGGTGAAATAAACAGAATGGGTATTTTGTTTGCTTCTATGATCGGAGCCCTGAACGTGGTCGTCTTTGGTTTCAGCCTGTACCGCCACACACACTGGGTTTTGTTTTCGCTTTTTAAAAACAATCAAATCTGTCACGAGAATAATGGATTCAACATGCAGTGCACGAGCAAAAGAATAGTGGGGATACACCAGGTCAGTGCAGGGCTCATTCAGTTCAGACAAAGCAAAAATCAAAAATGAAACAACATTTCTTCTGTGATGCATCAGGGAACTATGAAGGATTATTAGAACCATAAATAATGAAGATGAAAAGAAGAAAAATCTGATATTTTGAGAATAAAGACATATTGTAGTGAGAAAAAAATATCTTAACCCATAAAGACCCAGAGCTACTTTTGTGGCAGTACCCAAAAGAATTTCTCTCTATATTTAACCTTGAAGTGATTTATTACCATTGATCGAAATATTATCCTTATTTTGCTTTTCCCCTATAAATCATGTATTTTCCTATATTTAACTGACTCATCATGTAGATGTTCATAAAAGATCATACTAAAATTGAAGGTTATCATTTCAAAAACAGAGAAAACTCAGAAAAAGTTACTTTTTCAGCTAAGATATCATTAACTGAACATAAAACCAAATGTGTCCATCCACTCTCATGGGTTTCCCTGGTGAATTTATGTTGTAGAAGATGATGTTTCTACGTTCACTACTGAGCCTCTGAATGACCAAATGGGTCATACTTGATGACCATGAAAAGACGATAAACTGTATTTTACACCAATTATTTACAGGTATTGATAGGATTAATGGCTCTGAAGTTAGTAAACATTTTAAATCAGTAAATGTTTTTTGTTGCTGGTGGATGTTTGGGTCTTTATGGGTTAATATTTTAAAAATAAAGTTGCAATACCTTGAGACAAATATAACAATAAAATCAGTATATTTAAAGAAAATGCATAATACTTGCAGAATAAAGTTGGTAGTTTAGGGTTTTTGTTCCTTAAGAGTTGACCAAAAATTACCAGCTGAAATAAATGCAGCAGTCTGAGTCCAGACGCTGCCGATTCATTCTCTTATTTAAACCTTCACTTTATCCGAGTAATAATACAACTTTTCTCTCAAAAGACTTCTATGCTTGTTCTAAAACTGCTTTACTCCTGAAATATCAGATTTCCTTCCTCAGTGTGTCATTATAAATTCATTTCCTTCAGACTAAACTCGGTAAAGCAGCAGCATGGATCCTAACAGTGTTTCAGGGAAGCAACTGCAAATGTGCAAATATCTCAAATATCTTAAAATATTTGATATCTAATACCATTGAGCTTTGCTTTTTTTTTTGTTTGTTTTTTTTTTTTTTTTTTATGAAGACAATTCCATGATTTAAACATGTACATTTTTCTCAACCCAAAAAAAGCCTCACACCATTTTCTTTTAACAGCATAGATCTCTTTACAGTCTGCGACAAATTTCATGCCATAATTTTAAAAACAAAAGCTTTCATGACATTTTAGGTTTTTAGATTTATATGCGCATCTCAAAGCTGACACCATGACTTGGCCGGTTGAATGCCAACACATGTAATTCAACATTCCTTTTTTATAGTGTTTCTCCAACACATTTTTACATTTGTCGATGTTCTCATAACGTTACCAAATTGAAACCTTACAAAAGCTGATTTGAAAACTTGTGTGTAGTGTTCAAGAAAAAGTCCTATAACACTGAAACTTGACTTTGGGAATGGGAAATAAATAATGATAAAGAAAAAAAAAATTTAAATAGCAGACTTTTCTTTCAGAGCTTTTCAAATATATAACCATTAAAGAGTTGTGGATTTGCACAATGTGATATTTAGGCAACAGCGACTCACAATTTGAACTTTTAACCTTCCAAACCTTTTTTTAGTCTAAATTTAGGGTACGACACTGATTCCACACAACAGCGCTCACAAGAACTTTTTTTTATCTTATGTTATAGCTGCAAAATGAATTTACTTGACCAGAGCCTAATGTGTCTACTTTACCGCACTGATATGAGGAAGCACCTTCTTTTAGGTCTAGATCAGTTTTAGAAGAAGTCTTGTAGGAAAAGGTCAAAATATACAAGACATTCACTGCATGGAAGATGCAACAGGAGCACGCCAGCGCTCACACATGACACATATACAGTATATCACTGTCCATTATATAGATATCCGTTTATTAAGATGATTAGCTAATGAGCTAATATGAAAGCAGAGGACTGATATGCTCTTGAAAGACAAACGCACTCACTAAAATAAGAAGTTGGTCAAAGGGTGTACATATTGGATATGCTGAAATAGAACATGATTTTAAAGGCTGTGTTGAATTATTGATAAGAAAAGCTACATGGATGTACTCTCCCTTGGCCTTTTGCCTACAGATCTGTGGCCCGAAGGCTATTTGATTAAATGTTCTTTTTAATCAATAAGACAAAGAGGCAAAAATATGTGGCTACGAGGACTACTGAGAACATAAACCCTGAGCCCATGTTTCACCCAAACAAATATACACCATATCTCCATTCTGAATGAGACCCCAGATATATGCAGATAATGATGGAGAAGATGTTGGCTGTTGTGTCAGAAGCAGTCATAGCAGTAACAGTACTACAGTAATACAAAATAAGTTCCTTCAATCAATGTAGCAGCTTCGCACACACACAATCAGAAACAAAAACAAAAATATTTCCTTCACTAATGTATTCATTGGCTTAGAAACTATGACAGGAAGTCTGTGGCTCAGTGGTGCTGCTAGAAATCACAGCTACTGCTCCATTAAACCAAATATTCTAGATATTCTAAAGAGAAGAAAGAAGACAAACAAGTTTCTAAGGCATCACAAGGTTTAACCAGCGACCACAGCGCTGTAGATATATAAACTCACAGAGTCCAACTTTTAGCCTTTACTCTTTGCTGTAGCTCCCTCAGAAGAATATTCAGGGTCATATGATCCAAGGCGGAGAGCCGTCACCTAGAGCAGGTTGTCTTTTGCTTTTATTTGTAATTAATCAGATGCTCAAAACACAGAAAAGTATCTGACGGTTAGAAGAGAATCTCTAGCTAAGAGTGATGCTGATTCTCCTTAAACTAAGTTCTCCACTAAGAAATGGAAAAAATAAAAATGATTTAAAGTCAACAGCAGCCCCTCCAAAACACCATCCTGCAGCGTGCACTCAGAGGCTTATCCACTGAACTTATGGCAGAGTGACACAGGAGAAGTGGTCTGTTGGGTGGACTATTTCTGTGACTGGCCCTCCTTCAGTTTGGCGGAGGGTTGGCCAGGCTCTTCGCCTCTGGATCTTGGGCGGGCATGGCGACGGCAGCTTTGGCAGCAGTCGGTGGGGGAGGGGGATGTAGACCAACTTCAGTGCCAATGTTAACGGTGATGTTGGTGTAGAGGGGCTGGTATTCCCGTGAGACAATCTCATACTCGGCTGTGTTCATCCCATCCAGCTTCCAGGTCTGGCGAGTCTTGGCCAGCATATTAAACCTTTAAACAGAGCAGTGGACAATGAGGACCACTACATTTATACACTAAGGCCCAGTTTACACAACAACACTCTCGGGTGAAAACGTCAAAATATTTTATCAGATGGCAACAGCATTTTTGGGGGTTGAAAACACAAAAAAGTGAAACTACCTTCTAGAGTGGGAATCTTAAAAACGCTCCACTCTCGCGTCACCGTCTAAAGCAGGGGTTCTCAACCCTGGTCTTAGAGGGGCCGCGATCCTGCATGTTTTAGATGTTTCCCTCTTCCAGCACACGGTCATTATCAGGCTCCTGCAGAGCTTGCTGATAGGCTGATCATTTGAATCAGGTGTTGGAAGAGGGACACTTCTAAAACATGCAGGATTGCGGCCCCTCTAGGACCAGGGTTGAGTACCCCTGGTCTAAAGGGTTGAAAATGCAAAACTACTTTCTTGTCACATAAAGTTTACATTACAGGCATGCGCCAGTACAGGACGACAACAAAATGTCAGATTATTTCCATGCAATGGACCTTTGTGTGGTGTTGAGCAATAACTGCAGCTTCTCGCGTGTCCAGACAAAATTGTCAGTTCTTATGCGCTGTTTGGCCATGTTCTATTTCCTGTTTTGTGATTGTATTTCACACGAGGAGGTAGGGGTGGGGGATAATCGAATATACTCGATATGTCGCGGGTTGTGTCACGTGAGATGTATGAAATGACTATATCGCGAATATCATGTACAAATTGTCATGTAAATGTTTAAGACGTCCGCATGTAATTCTCTTTAGAGTTTCGCTTCTTTTACTCTGCTGTGGCTCTTCACAGCAAGTACCATACTCCCCCCGCCCATCCAGAAAACTCTCATGCGCACGTGTGTTTTGTATTAGGAGGACGTGCGCATGGAAAGAGCGAAAAAAAAACCAAAGCGCACCGGCGGATTTACTAGCCACTGGTAAGAGACGCTGATACGGCTGTTGAGACCCCTGAAGGGAAAAGCTGAAAGGAGAAGAAGAAGGTACCGGCTCGACTCCTTATTCCTTTGCCACATTTCCACCATGTGGGACCGGCTCGGTTCGGTGCGAGTTGGTATTCTGATGCTTACTTCCGTGTCGTCTGCTCAGAAAGTTGCCAAAAACTTGCTTGTTGTGTGTTGTCCCGTTGAATGTTTCTGTCGTCCACCACAGACTGAATCTGTTCCACTGACTATGGTGTAGTTTAGTTCTGTCATCATGTGAATTAATGTATTTATTTTTTCTGTCTACTTCTGCATCTGTGTTTGTAAAATGGTCACAGAGAAAACTGTCTGACCAGTCAGTGGTCTGCAGTGTTTATACGTCACATTTTGGAACTACGGCAGAGGCGGCACTAAAAAACTAGTACTGGTACCAGATTCCAGGTGCTTTTTCATAAACACATGCATACCATTCTATTATTTATGTTATTTTTGAAAGCTTCTGGTTTGAAATAAAACGTTTCCTAAACGAACTCAAGGATCTGCTTGAATGTTTTTCTGGTGTCATTTTATGCATCAAAGGGTTAAATTTAACATTTTATAGTGCTTTAGAGGAGAAATCACAATATCAAGACATATATATTGTGTATTGTGATATAGCCTAAAAATATCGAGATATTGGTTTTAGACCATATCGTGCAGCCCTACGAGAAGGGAACAGGAAGAGAAGTAGACGAGTTCTAAGCAGGCGCTTAGTCATGGTGCAGGTGGTGATGCCACCTAGACACCTGGCCTGCATACCACATCAATAAATAGGAAATTTCACACACTTTTGTGCGTCCATCTGCATGCACCCCCACCCCCCCCCACCCCCAAAATGCACATCTAAACATGGAATTAAATGCAAGAATGCAACACCACTTTTCTGTTTTCAGTTCAAATCGTTACAGTCGAAACACTGGGAACTATAACCGTTTATTCAGCGAAAAATACACATTTCAGAATGAGTCTGTATCCTAACAAAAACTTCATAACTAACAAGCACTATTCAAACCCAGGAAACGATAGATAATGACCATTTCCCATGTGCATTTACCTCTTCGGGTTCACATCATTGCCTTTGTCCAGCTTGTGTTTAATCATCTTGTAACGGCCCACCTTCAGCGATGGACGGGTGATATACATCCCTGCCAGAGACACTCTGAAAACAAACCACCACCAATCACCATGAGGTTCAAGGGGATAGAAAACAAACAATAACCTCTTTGACAGAGTTGAATGACAACTGTTTTGAGGTTTCTACGTGTAATAACTTTTAAGCATCAGCAGACAGTCAGCAGAACATCGGAACCTGCCCTAAACAACTGTTACCTGACTCCGATATCATCATCTTCTCCACCCCAGCCCCAGTAGTTGTTGGGGAAACCGTTCATCTTGAGGTAATGCAGCGGTGTCAGGGCAGACACTCCTCCAAAGTACATCTTATATGGAAGTCTGAAAAACACAAACAAGCCCCTGTAAGTATTTTCTATCAGGGAGATCCTCCTGTGAAGAGAAGAACCTTGAACGGCTACAAAGGACATACTTGTATCCAAACTTGTCCATGGCAATGGCTGCGTGCTTAGGGTTGGAGTCGCAGATATATGTATTGCGATCGTCCTCTGGAATAAGGTCCACATCGTGGAAGAAAAGGCAGTCCCAGTCTTCCTCCTTCATGGCCTCGCGGAAACCCACGTTCATGAGCTTTGCCCTGTTAAATGTGTAGTTTCCAGCCTACAGAAGAAAATGACACTTAACCTGGTGACTGCCATTTATGCTGCCTTCATGTGCTGTCGCGAAAGATGATCATTTCCACTTCTAAATTCGAAATTATGAGTGCATTGTGTTCAAGTGCTTTTGTTGTCAGAGCAGAATGAAAACTGGCTGATGCACAATTTATAATTCATCTGCTACAGCATTCTGTTTTGTTTTTGTAACTTTAGGGGGAAACTGTGTATGCCATAAATGTACAAAATCATCAGCTAACAGAATAGCAGAACACTAATAAAAGCAGTGTTTATCATTTGCGATGAATCTCCAAACAATCTTCCCTTGTTTTACTTTCCATATTTGCTTAACTACAGCAAAACTGTTTGGTATTCATTTGTCACATGGAACACATTTTTGTTGTTGACATAATGGGTCTAAGTTTCATTATTTTCAGTGTTGGCACACATTAGATATAAACCTTTTGTTCTCATGAATTGTATTGTTATCAGTAGTTCATAGGAGAAAATCTATTGTAATCTGTCTTTATTAATGTCTGATTTTACATTTAAATATCCAAGAATATCTCAAGAAAGACAAAAATTGCAATTAATAAAAACAAATTAGTTCATCTTTTTTAATCAACAGGCAGCCCTTAATGTTAGTCAAAATTTGTATCTTTGGTTTGGATAAAACCTTTATTTCAATGTGATTACTGATCTGTGCATTTTCCTTAATAACTAACTAAACAGACTTGAATCTCAGATTGTAATATTATCTGCACGTATAATACGTGAGCTTCCAGTTTTTGTTTTTTTTTTGTTTATGCAAAGTTCTGACAGTCAGTGTAATGACAAATCCAGCTTAAGAGGTGTAACAGATAAAGTACAGTGGAATTGATCTGATTGAGATGAAACAAACAGCTAAGAAGATTAAACCGTCCAAGCCAAATGAGCCTCCTCAGCTTTCAATATGCACTTCCTCACATAGAACACAGGAGGGCACTCTTCATCTTGTCTGAACAGCAGTGACAATTAAAGGAAGGCACAAGCAGAAACCTACATTTACAGCAACTAAACCATTAGAGAACATGCAACTTAAATGACTCACTCACCTTATGTCTGTGTTGTATTATTGAGTAAATGACTGTGTTTTTACCTGGTGAATGACATAAATTCCATAGTGGAGCTGCTGCCTCTGCAGGAAAGGGTGTAGGTAGTAGAGGAGGAACTTGAGGTGGTGTTCTCTATGTCGATGTGGAATAATGATGGCGGTTCGGTGCCTTGCCTCACAGTCGGGCGGCCTGTAACGGCCTCCTCGCACTACTAGTGGATTTTTTCTCTGGACTTCTGCCAGAGTGAGCCCAGACGGAAAGCTGACGTGGATCGGCCCACCTGTGAGGAGCAGCAGGAAATTAGATACTTTCAATGGAGTTTAGGCAAATAAGCTGGTTAGGTTGTTAATAGTGTGATTTGAATGGGCCACCTCGGCTTAAAAGGATTTTTCTGTCGGACATGCAACACTAAACACTTTCTCTGGAGAGACAATGAACAATACTATCGGTGAATTATTCATTAACTATAATCACTATTGTTACTTAACAATATCACAAGACATAAAAAGCAGATTCTTTTCCTCCACAAAGTTGCAGCTGAGGTTGTGAAAACTCTCTCAATCCACTTATCCTCTTTTTTTTTTTATTTATCTAAGAAAGCAGCCAATGGCCTCAGTTATCACCATGGACTGAACGTGTAAACAAGGCCAGAGAGGACAAAAAGCCCAAAATTCAATGACAACTGGCAGAACACTCCACTAAAAACCGATAACCATGAGCTTTTCTGTGTAATATCACGTAAACCTGCAGCAGGAATATCAGACATTTGTGACAGTAGTAGAGCTGCTGCTTCCATCAGTATGTTTCTTACCTTGTATTTAGTATAAACAGTGTTTGTTTCAATGATAAACTTGGTTCTACACTAAACTCAACACTTGGTCCTAAACAACTGACAAATAAATTTTACCCATGTACTGAATATTTTGATTTTAAAGTTTATTAGAATTGTTTCCTTAGGATTTGTGAATATGTTGATTGAAGTTGAGTGTTTATTGTGTTCTACTCGTAGACATCAAAATTAAAACCAAAGATCAGCCTTTAACTAGACAAATTCTGATTAGATAACGATATACGATTTACTGTTCGTGTTTTCATCAAGATAATATGTTTTAGCAGTAGCATCCATCCCCAAGCCCACTATATTTGGGTGATGTGTTGCCGTCAGTGTACAGAACCAAAAATACTATGTTTGGGAGCATTTTCTTTGGTATTCTTCTACTTCATACTGAAAAACAGAGTTAGTGAGGTCTTTAAGTCAATGAAGATATCATCCTTTCAGAATGTTGTTTCCTCAAGTTCCCTGACCTGAATTACCTGCTATTGACAGAACTGTACTGCTACATAATACTCCTTTGCACAGAAACTCTGTCTTTGTTAAATCACAGTGTACACCCAGTTCATAATATTAAATTAACCCTTTTTTGTAACTCTCTCCCAACTGTCATTACACAACTGATGGCTCAACTTTCAGTGGTACTGAATAGAAGCTATTATTATGGTGCATTTAGGTGACACTTATGTAGTCCATTCAAAAGCTGAAGCTAAACAGTAGCAGCCAAGTACAATATTTACACACAAACACCATATGTTAATGTATCAATGCAATTTAACTACAAAATCACATAGTTGACTGGTGCAGGGAAATTCACCAGATGAACCCGTTAACAGATTTTCATCTTGGAACACAACAATAGAAAGGTGTAGTACCTCCCACTTTCTGTATCCATGGGAACTTAATGACATTAGTCAATGGCACGAGGCAGGTCATTCATTTCATCCCACTTGGATAATCACATTTACACATGTGATGCATGTCAGTTTCAAAAATAATTTTACAGGTAAAAAAAAAAAAAAAACATCAAGATTTGTAGTTAAACTGTTAAAGTATCATACTGTCACTCTAATCTCCACAGTCAGTTTGGAGTCAGTGAAGTTGTCTCTCCAGCATCAATGTAACCACAGATGATGTGATTTGTGTTGTTTTTGTATCTGTCACTTGGTTTTTATGTGTGTACTGCTGGCTGTACAGTCATTTACCCCTAGGGGATAATAAAGTACCTTGAAACTTGATGTGAGTTTAAACTAACAATTTTTCCACCTTGCTCTAAAAGATCAACATTAAATGTGTTGTGGTAATAATTGTTTTAGGCCTTGTCCATACGAAAATGATTTTAGTCATATCTGCAAAGGTTTTATGTTGGACAGGCATTTCATCTACACAAAACCGGAGTTTTCAGTCACTGAACCTGCAACTTTTTGAAACCGGGTCCCAGAGTGGATAAATATGACATCTGTATGATCAAACCCCAAATCTTCTAAAACGATGATGTCATAGCCCCACCTCTCTAACCTTTCCCCCCGAAAGCAAGATGCCATTTCACAACAACAACAGTGGCAGACTGCAGAATAGTGCTTATATTAAGGTTATTGGAAATATTGAATCAAATTCTTCAGCTACTCTTTCATTATTTTTTTCGAGCATTGCAATGCCACACACATGCCTGCCATTTGTACTACCTAATTTTCAGTGGTTTTGTGTGGACATAGATATTTCCTAAAATGACTGTTTACAGAGCACTTTTTTGAAAATGACAAAGAAAAAGATTGGATAGGAAAAGATGTACTTTCATGTGGACATAGCTTTACTGTTAGTGATGTGTACCATAGGAATGAGACATTCAGTCTACTGAGCCCTTTCACACAAATCTAAGCTACTTCACCAACTTTAACACAAAATCAGTCTTTCTTGACTTGTCTTGACTTTCAAAAATAGACAAACATCTAATATGTAGCAGACAGGACATTTTAAAAAGGGAACAAAAAATTATTATCAATTTTATTCTGAAATAAAGATCCCATGGAGCACAGCAAGAAGGGATGGGAGTCATCTCTATCAATTTATCTATAATTTTGTCAGACAAATTATTTCAGAAAAAATATAAAAATATGATAATAATTTTCCCATATATACACAAGATGACACTGGAAGAAGTGGCCCCAACCTGTTTACAGCAAAAATAAACTTAGTCCACGGTTTATAATTCACTAATAATAAAGCTATACAGCCATTGCCTTGTATTTACAAAACTGACCAAAAGATATTTTATTTTAATTTGTTTTAAGGATCTGCAGACACACAGCAGAAAAGGGAATCTACACGTTTTGTAAAACCATGTTACCACTTGGGGACCACTCACCTATAAGAGGAGATGTCTTGGGGCAGAAGGGCATGTCATCTCCATGGTTATGGGCTTTGGGTAGGAGAGAGAGGTTGGCGTATACGTCCCCTCCTAGGATGCTGGGCACTGTGTGGTTTCGACCTGACAGAGGGACAGTGTCAGGCTTGCGGAAGATGCGGATGAAGTAGGTGACCCTCTTCTGGTAGCCCTCCCGGGACAGCAGTGCCATTACAACCAACTGAATGCCCAGGAACATA
Organism: Ostorhinchus rueppellii; assembly: GCA_030068375.1. Taxonomy (NCBI): domain Eukaryota; kingdom Metazoa; phylum Chordata; class Actinopteri; order Kurtiformes; family Apogonidae; genus Ostorhinchus; species Ostorhinchus rueppellii. The sequence continues at coordinate 4,835,421 of JAQQZY010000009.1, forward strand.
AACAGGTAGCGCCATTTAGACTGGATACTAAACATGGTGATGGCCCTGCACTGTCAAAACACCAGACGTCTGAAAGAAAGTTGCTGCAGAAAGTCCAGCTTGATTTAACCTTGGCGCTTTATGATCTCCCCGAAATGGAAGAAAATACCAAAGTGATGATTGCTGGCTGTGATGAATATTTTGCTCCGATCTGATGAATATAGTATATGTGTTTTATAACAAATGGTAAATGATTGTGTGGAATAAATTGTAGCAATATGGAGATTAAATGCAGCATAAAAATGTACACACAAAAAAGGCACTTTTGGTACACTGGAATCCAAAGAGACAACCAAAGAAAAGGGAAGTAGAAAAACATTCCAATCCAAGACCAAAAAAAAAAATTCAGTCTTTTTTTTTTTCCAATTACTGCATTCTTTGCTGCAGGTCAGTATGCAACAAATATCTCCAAAGTCAACTGTTGGTCCTGTTTCTGCTTGGTGTGTGGTGGTACTGCCAGACCCACATCATGTAGTTTCACCTCCAGTGAATTCCATCCACTGCCCCGTGAAGCTCATCCTCCTCCTGGTCAAACAAATGGCAGCGTCAGTGTCTTTCTGCTCACTCTGTTGGGCCTGTCTTTGTGAGCTTTTATGTTGCCTTCTGTTCTCCCTCATGTTCTCTCCTGAGGGAGGCCTCTACAACAACAACAGGCGCCATGACAAAAGAAAGAGCATATGCAGTCGTACAGGCCCCTATACTTTACAGAGGATTACACAGCTTCCACTGCCTCCTCACTGGCAGCCGGGCTGGACAGACAGGGGGGAGTGAACCGTGACCAGCAGGGAGGAGGAGTGGTCAGAGGGTTAAATGAGTGTGAGTATGTGCAACTGTGTTTGTTAGGGGGAGGGTTTTCGACTTGATAGAAAAAGAAGTGGGGGAGGATATGGAGAAAGACACAGACATGGGAGATCTATGAAACTGCTATTGCCCCATCATGATAGAGTTCAGAGCTGTCAACACCTTACGCAGCTCCCTGGGTCACCGGCCATTACGCTCAGTGGATGGACAGGAACTGCACCAATTCAGTCCAGCAGGGGCCTGAAAGACAAAACACACAGGACAGGGGGAGGAGGAGGGACAGTTACATTGACTGAAACCCTTTGGTTCAAACTGTTGACATCAGCGATTTTTGTCCTTACAGCAAAGCATTTCCCCCAATACAAACAATGACTAATTGTGTGCAATACAAGCCTAACAAATGGATTGTGTTTGTTTACATGGAGACTCAAACAGCACAGTTGGATAGCCTTGACTAATCAGGCCCAGTACAGAGCAACCTGCTGCTGTCCCAGTGAACAGAAGACAGGAAGCAACGCAATACCTAACTTCTTAAAACAAAAGCCAAAAAGCTCAACAACCCTGTATAGCTGCCTCTTCCTGAAATATTGTGATTTCTAACCTTGCACAACCTTCAACCCTGCTGTGTGGCTGTCTGTTACAGTGTTCAACACAATCTCAGTCACTAACCATTACTTAGTGCTTGTTAAAGTAACTAGCTTCGGGCCACTAATCCTAATCCCACTCAGTACTGTCAGACTGGTGGAGCAGCTGTGAGACAAAAAAAAAAAAAAAAAAAAACAACTCGCATGACAATTACAAAAGCTGTCAGCCTCCGAACAACAGCAGGACAATCTGGCTGAAAGATCACAAGATATTTAATCACAATCTTTAACTTAAACAGTGATCGTCTCAGTTTTAAAATGCACTGTTGACTAGCTGCACTACAAACAGCTATTTCAGCTCAAATACACATGCGCAAACACAATGGTGGCCCTGAATTGTGACACCAGTGAAGATTCACAGCTTTAATTCCAAACTGGTACTACTTGTACTCTATGTCATTCATTTAGTATTTAATACCTGGGTCTATTCATTCATTCATCTTCTATACCCGCTTTATCCTCACTAGGGTCACGGGGGTCGCATGGAGCCTATCCCAGCTACTTTGGCGAAGGCGGGGTACACCCTGGACAAGTCGCCAGTTCATCACAGTACCCGGGTCTATTAGATCCTTAATTTCTTAACAGAGAACAATAACAACTTTAAAAAATTAAAACTTTGATACATTTATCCTCGGAATTGATAGACAGTAATCACAGTCAGTCACATCATTAATTCATTCCAGTTTAAAAGGCATATATTTTTAGTTTTGAATGAAAGTTGAAGGACGTAGATTGCTCTTTTTGATTTTAAAATACCTCAGCCCAGTTACTGACAAAGTCATACTTCTGACAAATGCTAACAAAGTCACAATTCCTTCCTTCTTTCCTCTATTTTTAATTTACTTTACCGCAATTGTGTTTGAATTAAAACTACATCATGATAAATATCATTACAGTTTTATCACTCAGTGTTAATCTGTCAACACTCAGCATTTAGTTAAATCCACACAGACCACCTCACTGTGTCTCTCCTACATTTGCTACTTTGGTCATAGTACTATTTAGCAGTTCCAAGCAGGTTTTCATCCACCTGCTACCCATGCTGCTACTCAGCTATGTTCTCTGGAATTGAAATCATGCCAGTTCCCAGACAGTCTGTTTCTGCTTTATAAAAAAACAAATCAATTGTTCCCTCTAAATCCTAGGGCATTGAAATGCTCAGCCCTCAACGTATATCATGCTAATTACACCGGGGAGAGCAACGTTTTATGAGCACTCGAATGTGTGGGGGTTACATCAGCTCATAGAGGCAGTATTCTTTTTCCTGTTGTTTTTCATGTTCAGTTTGTCTGTCAACCCATGTAACACTTACACAACAGGTACAGAACAGTCTTGTTCCAGGTGATAGGTGGCAGAAAAATAATCAGAAAACCAAGAGCTGCAACAATTTGTATGACGCAAGTGTGTCCCAAGATAAATTTTTTTTTTTTTTTTGCTTTTTGTAGCTTGTACAGAGTAGATTTTTAATGTTAAGTAAGTTTTGACAGATAGTTGAATAATGAAAAGTTGTTGTTTGCAGCCCTAAGGACAAGGCAAAGCTCAAAACAGGAAATCTAAAATAAAGAATGAGGAAGTTGAGAGAGACAACCACTGTTTCCCATTAATTATAAATAATGTGGTGGCCTGCCATACCCAAGGTGTGGTGCAGTCACATGACAAGACTAAGATGTTGTGGCAAGCAGTTTCACTCCCAACCATGGAAAGATGCAAACTAATTTTGAGATGAATTTGGGACATGCAGACCTGCAAGCATGAGTTTCACCGCTGGTGTTATACATCTGTTTTGTCAGTCAAAGTAATACAGAGAAAAATACAGCAGAGCCACAACCTCCAACCGACCAGAGCTGTCGCTGCAATGGCAAAATCCACCCAATTCAATGATATAAGAATATTAATACAAAACGGCTACTGACGCAGTACCGTGCACGAAATATGGGCTTGTCTATTACAACAGCGCCAGTCAGTGCCCTCATTATATCATGTGTAGACTGGTAACTTGTCACGTCTTGAAAAGTAGCAAGGCAATCAGATAGCAAACAGATCGAACCTAAAGACAACAGAGATTTAGCACAGTAGGCAACACTTCGAACTACAAATACAAAGATTCAGGTCCAATTCCCAGTCAAAGCAGCATTTTTTCCCCCATTCAGAGTGTAGAATTCAGAGCACAGCACTCATTACACTGAATTGACACAGAACTGAGAAGTCACATGGCACACTGCCGCATCTAACATGTAGTTCCGCCCACCTTCTCCAGTCTCAGTCTCACTGACTGCACAGAATTAACAATACCATAAAACAATATATAGAGTATTTAGAACAATAATTCCTATTCTGTACCATATACTATCACTAATTTGTCGTTTCCTCCAATTCCCACAGTACTGTGGTAGCAAAATGCACTGAAGTATACACAACATATGACCACAGTACTGTGGCAACAAGAGGGTAATGAGTTCATCGAACAGTATCCATGATTGGCTCTAGTACTGATATTTCATGCCACAGTACTGTAACAGTAGCCATTACCTTATTAATATGTTATTGTTAAAGTGTGTAACATTTGTGGTAATGTTACTGTCAGTTGTTGTTTGTTACTACTTGTCAACTGGCTGGTCCATAAATGGAATTTGCTTTTACAGAAAGCCGAAGAGCTCCTCCAAAAACACAGCAGCTAGCAGACTGGGTAAAATTAATTATGCCAGTCTTCTGAAAAACATTAACCTTTCAATTTCCCACGACAAATCTCATATCAGGCCAACAGACACTGAGTGTGTCTGTGTGTTGTTGCAGTAACAGAAACTCATCTCTGCTTCCTTTCCTTCGGTTCAGTTTCTTGCTGTAGGTAAATGCAAGATACTAAGTCTCATCCCACAAGTCAATTTTCTAACCCAGTGAAAAATAACTAGAGCTGATAACTTCATGAAGCAAAAGGAGGACATTGAGAGCGTATAATGCATCCATGAGAAAATGCAGATAGAATAGCACAGGCCCTGTAGGCAGGAGTTAAATCGAATTACCGTGGTTAACGGATGTGCAATTTACTATGCCTATGCAAAAACCTTGTACCACACTAATGAAATCCAATACAATTTTATAATGTACGAGGGCACAACCATGTTCTATCTTCCATCTAATTTCACCTTTTCAGTTCAATTAAAAAGACAAAAACAAAAGAGCTGATTTCCATTAATCACTTGATGAATAATGATAAATTATTTGCTAAATAACACATTGAATAATTTTAACCAATTATAATGCCAAAAACTGAGGACTCTGAATTTGAGATGGTTCCTATTAATTCCCCACTCCATACTATAGATACAGCACATATCTGTGGAAAACACTAAAGCCTTTACATTCACCTGCACAGTATTGCAAATTGTGCTGCATGAAAGAATGGGCAATGTTATCATGCAGGTTTTAAAAGGGATTAGGTGTTCGTGAGGCTCCTGGGTTAAAGCCAAAGGTGGACAATCCCAACTCCATAAAGTAAAAGTCCTGCCATGTATTGGTTCTACCTGTTCACTGAACATAGATGATTCCACTGATTATTCCATCTACCTGGATGAGGAGTTGTGCTCATCAAAATGAGCTGGTTCACAATGGTTGGAACAAATACATGGCAGGACTTTTACTTTATGCAGCTGGGATTGTCCACCTCTGAAGCATCGGGGTTGGAGGGATATAGGGGTCATCTCACATCAAATTTTGACTATAAAAGTACATAGTTCCTAGTTCATTTTGGATCTCTACAAACATTTAGAAAAATAAGAGCAGTTAAACATCAAGTCAAAAATAAAAATTACAATGCAAGAATATTCTATAATTTATTGCCCAATTTTATTTCTATGATCCTTATGTATTCTTAGATTTTCATCGCAAACTATAAAGGAATCTTTTGCTGTATTTTTTATTTTATGATTTTAGGAGCGTATTTTAACATTTCCGTGCAAGATAGCATGGACTTGAAAAGAAGCATCTAACTACATTTCCTTTAACGATGGTGAAAAGATAATAAAATTTACCACCGTCTTGTCAACTTTAACACTACAGGAAACTGACACATGTTGAAGTAGGACCACAAAAACTACACTTGTATAATTGTATTGTATAATGTTCTGTATAAAATGACTGAAATATAGTGACCTCTTAATTAACTGGACAGATCTACTCATATTTATGTGATGTGCTCAAGTTTGCAGATCTGTTGCTTTTGCTTTTGTAGCTGACTGAAGAGGATTGTAATAATAAGAGGATAATAAACACTTTCCTCCATGTGGGAATGTGGATCAAAAAGGAAGAGCAAACTATCTTGCTCACGGCTGCAGATGATTTTTATCTGTGTGGAACTGTGAGCAGATGGGAGATTGACCCCTCTCACTTTGCCAGGCCTCCATAATAACCTCCATAGATTACAGATATTGTTTATAAAGATCATGCCATAATGGCCCTGGTTAATCCCACAGCTCCACCACTCAGACATTTGATCCAGAAAACAAAACAATCCATTGCAAAAACAAATGACTGAGACTTGTGTCATGCTCTTTCACCAAAGCTTGATTGTTAGAGGAGATTAAACTCCTCAGGTTATCAAGGATGCAACATGTTTGGAGGAATCAATCTGGGATACAAATCTGAACTGTTACACAAGCAAAGGGAAAATCCCATACTTTGGTGTATATTCCAGTTATTCAAGTGTCATATTCATGTGAAATGCAATATGAATACAGAAATGATGAGTCTGGTTAGGTGTAGTGCTTGAGGGCCACACTGTACTCAAGTTGGCCTATATAGAGAAAAAACCTGGCTTGGGAAACCCTCTTAAACAAAGCTCAGCTACTGGGATAATGTACATACAAAAGAGACTCCAAAAAGTACGTTTCAACTGATCTTTCTGCATTAAATAAAAGGCTGACAATGATGAGTGAACCTAAGAGAAAAAGAGGACAAAATAAACTGAGGGGAGCCTGAGGGTAAAAGGGAGCACAGCCAATTGTCTGGTACACTATGTGCTTTTGACTTCATTGTGTCTCTTGCACATATATCCCTCCTTTCCACATTCTGAACTTAAAACCAAGCAGGTTTCAGTATACCGATAGTCCAAACCAAGCTCCTCCTGGTTCTGTGGTTCTGTCCCCAGCACATCAAGCCTTCCTTTCCTCTTTTCTTCACTGTGCAATGTGCCTTAAATAGTAAACATGGCACATAACAGCCAACAAATGGGACATTTTCTTGCCCACCCATGGGCCATTAATATTACATATACTGTATATGCCCATGTCAAATCAAATCAAATCAAATCAAATGTCCACATGCATGCTTGCACACACATGAATGAATAGGAAGAAGGGGAAGAGGAGCCAAGAGAACGAGCATGATGATTAAAATGAAGAGCAGTGAGAATAAAGGGGATGAAATAAGGGAGGTATATATTTAGATCATCATCAGCTTGCGGTCAGCACTGCAATTCAACTCTCATGGGCCCAACTGCGCACATATGCATGCACACATGTACAGCCATAGCAGCCCCAGAGGGAAATCAACAACTCTGTCGCATTGGGGGTAACCACAGCAGAGCTTTACCCAGTTACACATTCCTACAGAGTCTTGGGTGGCTGTAATAATGTACTTTTCTTTCCAAGCTTATATCTCAACTCCAGCTGTCAAGACAACCAGTTTCCTCTGAACTAGAGCTGATCAGTAGCATTTCAATCAACCCTTTTACAACACTGTGGAATATTTACTACAGGTAGTTACAAGCCAGGAATTCCAGGCACAGATGGTTCACAGCAAATGAAAATGGAGCAGAGATGTGGTCTGTCTTCATAACAGTACCATGCCACGTCGACAAGAGTTAAGACAAAAGTAGAGCTGAAACAACTCATTGATTAGCTGTCAAATATTCTGAAAATTGATTGAAAAAAGAATGAAGTCATGTCTCGGATTCCAGCTACTTAAGATTAGCAAGTTTTATAAGCAAAATGTTCTGATCTTTGTTGTCATTCATTACCATTATCCAGCCATATTTTCTTATTTCTTTGCTTCCTATGAAAAATAAATTATTCTTTTGGACTGGACAAACAACATTTCCATGGGGTTTGGAAAGCAGTGGGTTTTTTTTGCCATTTTATTCACCACTGAACAACTAACTGATTAATCATAAAAATAACCTACAAATTCATCAACAATGAGGCTAGTGTTTAGTTGTAGTCATGGATATTACTTGGGGCTCTGGTCTGGTCTTTGGGCTTACTGGAGTGTAATCACCCACAGGTTTTAGTCTTCTTACACAAAGGCCAGTGGCTGGCTTACGGGTATTGACTTCAAAGCTGTATTTTTCTTTTGTGTGAAAGAGGATAGAAAATATTTCTACCAAAAAACCTAGCCTACACTGTCTGGTAAAGGCCTTAACCTTGTCACCCCACTGAGGCACATAGAAGAACTCTGCATTAGAGGATGAGAACAAGGATTTTACATCAGGCCAAGTATGTCATGAGTTCAATGCATCACGTCTATTGAGGATGAGTGAGCGCTCCAGTTGTAAATGTGTCCTATTGCTTTTTAATCTGCTAAAATCCATTACTTTGAGTGTGGGGTAAAGTCCATCAAAGCACACTACTTTGTACGGTGTTTGACTTGCATTTAGGAAAATGTCTGCATGCAAGAGATCACCACACCTGTGGAGATCGTACTTGGTAACCATCTATGCTCAAACAAAAAAAACATATCCAACCAATTAATCATTTGTCTTTACAGGAAACAGAACAGCTCAGGGACCTGCATTAAAGACAACAGGAAACAGGAGGGATAACACAAATGTACAGTGCCTCAAGTGTATTAAAAAAAACATGTCCTCAGAAAATAAAATGCCCAAAATAACTGTTTACATTTACATTTTACAACACCAGAATGTTGTAAAGTCAAACACATTCATCCATTTGCATATACGATGAAGATCACACTTTAACAGCTGCAACTGACTTCAAGTTGATTTACATTCATTAGCTTGATGAGAAGCATGTGCATATTTAGTTGGGGGTTTTGGGTTGAGACCTAGTGGCTTTTCATACAAAAAAAATCAAATTAAATTAAAAAATTCAGTTATCCCTCTGGATTGGACATTGAAATCCTGGAGGAATCCATTTCCATAAGGGTGTGCCAAGTGAGATGCCTCACAATTCAATTACAATTCAACATGCTACAATTCAATTAATCAATGATTGTCACAATAATATCGACTATTATGATTATAATGACTTTCAAAGCATCTTCCCCCCCCCATTTAAGATTTTGCTCTTCCTCTGTGGCTAATTCATACTTTCAAATGGAGAAATATACCCCGTTTAAAAGTATGAAGTATCCTAGCCAGTCAGTTAGTATCTAAAAATTCAAGTAATCAAACAAATTTTCCTCCCTTATTTTATCTTTGTGTCAAACCACTGAATTATCAAACATGTTTTCTACCAGGGCTACCAAAAGGTAGCCGTGGTATATATAATAAAAGCTACTCTTATTCACAAATATCGACTTCCTGTTTCCTGCAAAACATTTGCTGTATCAAAAGCAATACTTTTCAAAATATATACCTATTAACAATGCAAAACAAAAACTTTGGTGGAATGAAGTCCACATTTTTTAGGAAAACAAATAACACAGTGTCTTTAGAAATAAATAAGACTTATTTCAATCAAAAGTGGTTTACACAGATTTCTGTACAAGTCTAATAAATAAATAAATAAATAATTGCTTATTTAGTTTTTCTGACCCCGCAAAAGCTCCCCAGGAACCCACTCAACCTCTCAGACCCTCCCCACACACATGCTTCTATAGAAAACAGCTAATTCAATCTGAACCAACACAAACACTAGCTTATTCAGTAAGAATAAATGATATCCAAACGACAATCTTCAATGAGCAGCATAAATCCCACAACAAACTAAATATTTCACTTCACAATCAAAACATGCATCACATATCGGCGTTATTCTACATGCTTACCTCAGTGTTTCCACTACTTTGGTTTTGGTCTCATTGTACAGTTTGGGCACTGCTTTCTGGGAAAATTACTTTTGGTTCGGGAGTTTATATCTACACTCCAATGTCCACATCAGAGTACAACAGCCCTGCTTCCAAATGCTAGCTTTTAAACCCGATGGGTGAATCTCGCGCTCTGTAACTGAAACCAAGCACTCAGAGTTGGTGTTACTCTGTTCCATCTGGACAGCATGTGCCCCTTTTATTTCCCTGCCACGTGCTGCACATTTATGAATTGTAATCAAATAATCACACGTTGCATCGTGATGAATCTAATAATCAATGTATTGGCACACCATCATGGTAAAAGGACATTTTACCAACTACTGGAAGACCTGGGTTCTGGCAGGGGCCAATAGCTATCAAGAGGTTTAACAAAGAGCAGGGCTGTGATGCTAGGGTAAAACAGTGTCTGTTTACTACTGATAACAGGAGTTAAGGGTCAGGAATCTGTGGATAAGACTAAATTCCTTAAAATGGATTTCAAATAAAGCACTGATTGCTTTCAAAATGTCTTTAAGAGAAGTAGATAAATGAATATGGAAGCTGGTTGTGAACCACAAACGGTGCTTTTCCTTGGATTACTGCCAAATTGTTAAATAAATATTACACAGCCAAATCTCTATAAGTGTTAAATAAAACAGGTAAAGAAAGTTATGGATATTTTGTCATCACAAGCAGGCCTTTGCTCTTAAGAATCCATGTAGCATAACCAGGCAATGAAATAATGAGTAAACATGCCCAGTAAAAGAGGTGACTGCATAACAACGTGTGCCAGCGTCCTTGTCATGGTAACCCATCCTGAGTCCTGACCATTCATTGTGGGTGCAGCTGGTACATGTCTCTATGGCTGTTCCCTAGAGTCCCACTCTACTGGGACAGACTGCTGAGGAGGGGTGGGGGCTGGTGGGGTGATGATGATGTAGTTTTCCCTGACTGCTTTCCTTATCTCTCTAACTTCAGTTGCTCATGCAATTTCCATAGTGCAGCTTCACCTGCAGCTACAGCCAATACATCAGGGACAACCCTTCTCCAATCAGAGTAACCTACATAGGGTGGTAAACTCTCCAGTGACACCCATGGAGATTATAGAAACCCCCCAAGGTGAGCAGAAAAACCCACAACAAAACCGGAGGTTAAAGTTACATACTTCACACTACAAGCTGAAGGCACTTGCATTTGTCTATTTAAGAATATACAGCTAAAAAATTTAAGGAATATCTAAGGCAAAAACTGAAAAGCAAAATCTAATCAGTCACATGAGCTGATACCAACAAAACCACTATCATTCTTAATAGCCCTGCACAATATATCAATTTAATTCAAGTAATCAAATTGTTTTGCTCTATAAAATTATGTATAAACTGTAAAATCCAGAGTAATGCTGACTCTGTAGACCTTTCTTACTCAACTAAAGTTAAAAATGCAGGGTTTTAAAAAGACTAACTTTTTTTTTTTTTTACATGCTGCGTTTGCAGGCGACAGGATGAAGGTTGAATATTCATTTATTTTTCAATTATTCTAGATTACATTGCCTTCCTTAAATTTTGATGAGTGGAGGATGTTTTTCAATAAAACTGTACATTTTCGACTGAAAAACATACATGATGTCACATCATATTGAACCAACATTACTACTATACTTGTGTACAGAAAATTGGAAAGATTAGTAGAAATAACAAATAATATCTAAAGCTTTTTTCAGATACCCCGAGACCAACTATAACCATGTAATCTTAAGCAATTTTAGTTCATTTCAACATTTTTCACATTCATACGACATTCATTTAGGTGCTCTACAAATAGCTTGGGTGCTGCACTTAAAATCCAAGCTATTTTGGGCATCACCTAAATCCCTGATGTACAACCTGTTTACTTGAATATGAATATGTTTCTCTCATTATAACCCTACGGTGATGCTTGATTTTACTGTAAATTATTTCTAAAAATAAAATTATGCAAGTTGATAACCTAAAACAATGGTGACAAACACAAGGCCTTGGGCAAGTGCAAAATTTACACCAGTCAAGGGTGTCCACATCATTTTAGTTCAGGGGGCACATAAAGACCAGTTCCTATGGTAAATGGCAAGACCAGACCAGTAAAATTAAAAACCCTAAAAATAAATAAAAATTAAAATACATTTACAAAGTACCCTTTCACAAAAATTGTGAATACACTGAACAAATATGAACAACCTGATATGTCTTTGGAGAAGTATTTTCAAATTTAACAATAAGATACCAAACACTGTTTTGTACCTTTTTAGATCCACTGAGATCTGCAAGTTGTAATGCACATGTGCAAATGATAAATTGAGGCATAATATTGTTAAAAGTTGCACTTAATTTTCTAAAGAAATTTCAGCTTGTTCATGGTGGTTCATGTTATTCACGTTTTTATATGTATATATTTTCCTTAATCTAATTTCTTCACTTCTACTTTCTACACTCTAAAATACAGACAAAAGCTTCTCATTTTACTGATCCGGCTTACTTGGGATCATACTGGGCTGTATGTGCCTTTGCACTAGAATGAGTTTGACACCCCTACTCTAAAAAAATACTTTTTGTTACTATTGTTGCTTATTCATATGCACATGTACATTGTATGTTTTAGAAAAGAAAACTTTTTTTTTTTTTTAAATCCCATAAACTTAGAAAGTGTTCAGAACACTGAAAAAACAAAAGAAATATATGGTGATATTTTTAGGCCATAACACCCATCACGATTCTGACACAAAACAACACTGTTTTTTAGATGATTAGAAATTTAGATGATCACAATTCCATTGTCACATTAACCACCACTAGTTGTGTGCTGAGGAGAAACTTGCACTATAGCCCAATTTAGTAAGAGACAAGGAAAACAAACAGACACGTCACATGTAAAGATAGTACATGACTATGAACAAAATTAACCCTGTAGTTACTATCTTTTTTTTTTTTTTGTTTGTTTTTTTTAACATAACCTAAACATTTATTTTGACATTTGGGTGGCTAGTACTTTACATATGAGGTACATATGATTTCTTATGCTGTTTAAGTGTGAATTAAGGTGACAGATTCTGTCTTACGGTACAGGTAAGTGAATGAATGCTTCAGGGACTGATCAAGCGGTGACAAGGGGACACATTTCATGCTCAAAAACCTCTGTGTTGAAAACTAAATAACTTATCTCCATGTTTAATAATAAATGAATAGGTCTCAGTAAGTACTTTCACATGACATGAGTTACAATTTACAGAAATAACATTTTGGGATAAAAATACTACTGCATGACACAAGGACTCAAAATGTACTTTTTTTCCCCACTTAACACAAATGTACAAAACATGCTGTTCTCACAAGAAACTGATACTAAATTAAACATTAGGGCTTTAGCCGTGATGTTAAACTACAATTGTGATCAGTACTGGATAAAAATGTTTAAATGATAAGTTTTCATGAGCACAAATATGTTGCGACATGGGGACAGCTTTGTTCAATGGTCATAATAAAGTGGCCATAATAAAAGACTTTGCTGGAATGAAAACACTACAAATATGCAAATAAACCTTTATTTTATTTAATTTTTTTTAACATATTGGGCTACAACTGAAGTGATATATAGGCTATAGCTAATAGCAGAGCATATTTTACACATAATTTGATTGATATTCTTTTACTGTTGAGTAATTTGTCCCTACAGATTGAGACTTTAAAATATCACTTACACAAGCAAGAAAAATATTATTAGTATTATTACGGTTAATAGTACATTTACATATTTTAGTCCTTTCTAAGTTTCATTTTATATTGAACAGTAGGCTCAGAATGTCTGATACTGAAATTTTGTAAACATTTCCCTAAAATACAGTTCTTAAGCTAGAAAAAAAAGTCAATTTGAGAAATCATAGGTGAAACTTTAATTTGTGACACTGATGCTCACTTTCACTTGCTCTGACCCTTCAGTGTGTACTACAGTGTGAACCCTGAAACATAAGTGTGAATAATACATTAACACGAACTGAAAAGTGGACTCGGTGGATCAGAGATGAGCGCCCAAAAAGCCTGAAACATTATGGCTGACAATAATGTCCACCTGTCAAGTGATAAGAGCCCTAAGTCCCTTCTCCTAGTGGAAAATCAGTCCTATCTGTAATATTCCACTTCAACTCTGGACTTAGTTTGACAGTTCGGAGGGGGAGGGGGCCGCCATGCACAGCCTTTTGTTCTGCTGTGGAGAATACATGCAACAATACCAAAGAAAAGACCAACGGCAACCAACCTGTTTCAATAGGAACTGGAGCGGTTTCAAGCAAAAAGTGACCCGCACTGCCTCAAAGAAATATTCCTAACACTGACTTATGTCTGAACAGGAACATGAACCCGTTTGGGGCTAACTCCTGGACCTCATGAGTAGTTAGCTATTAATAAACGGAGTTGATAGGAAGCTTTCCGTTGTCCTCGAAGCTCTTTTTACTAAACTTTTGTTCTTGTGTTTGTGTTTTTTCAAAGATACAAATTTTAGTCAAGTTGAACTAACTTGTTAACTTTGTGTTTATTAAATATTTAACAAGGGTGAGATACGTATTTTTAGCTAATATTAACTAGCATGGACAATGTAGGCTGTGAAGCCAAGTTAACTTGAATATACGTAGCGGTAACTAAGAGGATAGACTTTAACATTAAAATGGTATTAAGTGTACCTTTTGTTGTTCCCGTCGTTGGTTAAGCAGTTTCTGTAAAATACGTAGTGGTTGTTCCTGTTGGGGGTTTGACTTTTGAAGTGGAGCTGCCGTCACCTCAACAGTCGTCCCACTGTTGTGTAAACTGGCGTTAACTCTTATTAATTAGTCAAACCAGAGATAATCTACCGTACTTTCAAAGCCATAATCTAGGCAACACTGCGGAAGAAACTGCTCTCATCCGACGTCCGAGGACAACTGATCCTCCTCCAGCTGTGACGGCCAAGACGAGCCAAACCGTGCCGAGCCAGCCGCTGCGGGTTACCTACATTAACGCTAGTTAGCTGGCTAGCTAGCTAACAGCCCCGAAACACACACTGTTGTTTTCGGTGTTAGTTAGCAAAATATTTCAGTGTATGGTTCTTACCAAAGAAGCTATGTTGGTCCTGCAGCTGGTCGTGTAGTTGTTAGTCGTCGATCTTTCCAGATATATCCTCCCTCTTCTGTATTTCCGATATGTTTTGAAGTTGCCGTGTGTATGTGTGTGTGTGATATGCGGGAGTTTCATTGAGTGAATGAAGATTCAGTGTCGCACACTTTTCCCCTCCCCTACACCAGAAACCCACAATTGCATTTTATGACTAACAGGAAGGAAAGCGATGTTCTGCTGTGTTTCTAAATGACGAAATCGTCAGGCATTTATGTTTCAGTAGAGCTCATATGTTAGCTGTGTTTAGTTACATATTAAAAAGAAATAAGACAGGTGATAAAACACAACCGATGCCCTTTAGATAAAAGTACCTAAGAGTAATAAAATGACCATAAACAGCTCTAGTTACCACGTGTTAAAAGAAATCCTGTTTAAAAGAGACCGTGGTTTTATTTTATTTTAATGTTAATGTACAAGTTGACCAAGCCTGTAGCTTTAACTGATGTGCTGAATTTTCGATGGAAATATTATTATTACGAACATGTTTTAGTTTTAACCCAATACTGTGTATGGTTTAAACCAGGGCTGTCAAACATGCGGCCATGGGGCCAAATCCGGCCTGCCCAAGAGTCCAATCTGGCCCCTGGGAAGAATTCATGAAATGCAAAAATTACACTGAAGATATTAACAATCATTTTAGTTCAGGTTCCACATTCAGACCAATTCAATCTTAAATGGGTCAGACCAGGAGAATACTATCATAAAAACCTATAAATCCTCACAAGTCCACATTTTCTCTTTGAAAATGTAATATATGTATTCATGTAATTTTACTGGTTTTACACTACAAAATAACTGGCATGCCATAAAGGGGGGTTGGATGTGACAAATTAATGGGGTCTAACATTTCGGGGGGGGGGGGGGGCATATAGCCG
>JAQQZY010000009.1:4859112-4869930 GCA_030068375.1 Ostorhinchus rueppellii
TCAGAAGTAAGGTAGCGTTTCCTCACTGTTCTCACCGGGGCCTCCTGCTGGTTAAAACTGGCGATGTTAAAATACACGCAGTAGTGGTCGGACACAGCCAGGTCAACAACAGAGGACACATTGGTGGACAGACCATACGTAAAAACTAAGTCCAGCGTGTGCCCTCTGTTGTGAGTTGGCTGTATGACATGATGTGTAAAATCCATAAAGTTTAAAATATTTAAAAACTCTCTGGACAGTGTGTCCAAGGTGTTGTCAATGTGCAGGCTAAAATCGCCAGCTATTAAAACTCTGTTTTAAGAAGTGCGGATTATGGATAAAATGGAATGCCTAAAATGCTTTTAGGCATTCCCTGTTTTCTTTTCTGTTTTGGTCACAATACATACAGAAGTTAGTAATTTTTTTTCTGCGACTGTGTATTATGCAAAAACAGAAATGGCTATATGATGAAGTGGTAAAAGCATTTGATTTTTACGGTGTGAAAATAAACATCAAGCACACGCATTGTTTGGCAGAGCTGATTTTGGTACAAGTGCTGCTTTTAATATGTTAAAGACATTTGTGAGCCAATTCCACATAGCAACATCATGACTGTGCAGAATTTTTTTTTCTATATTCAAAGGATTCATTTTTGGGAGGACATGTAGTTGTTTTTGCTTAATACAAGGTATATTTTGTATCCCAAAACAAAATGTAATAGTTTAACTGTGTATTTGCACACTGTGCTGTTTTGAGTGAATCATTTGTATATGTTTTGTTGACTCCATAGTTGTAACCTCAAGTAGACACATAGTGGGAAAATGTATTTTTTGTGGAAAACATGTTTAATGGGTTTTTCATTTAATGTCAGATTTTCAGTGATTACACAGAGATACAAATGTTTTATTCTAGCTAAAGTCAGGGCCTGATTTATTTAGGAACTGTAGAGTGCTTGTACAAAACAACAAAACACTTCAATACACGGAAGTGCATCCTCTCAAGGCAAGACACACTGGGCTAATCTGACAGTAGGCCTTGTGCTGCAGTGAGTAAAGTTAGTCCAGAAATCAATGCAAGTCAGGGACTGCAAACCCACAACAGATACACTGTAGATACAGACGCAAATCAATAACTGGTGTCTGGACGCCTCTTTTTTTGTCCTGAAAGTACTGGATATTCTCTTTTTCTACTTGTAAAACTCATGCTCCTGCTCGTCCTTTTTGATGACGGTCTTGTAGGCTTTTTCGAAGTCTTTGGCCAGGACGATATACCTGTTCTCACGGACTGCCAGCATGCCAGCCTGAGAGAATGGAATGAAAAGAAATGTGAAATCATACCACATATACATCTGCATATTTAGTGGCTTCTTGAGTTTCCAATAGCCTGCGGTCAAAGAAGACTGACTGAACAGTTTGAGCTCACCTCCTGACAGATGGAGTTGATATCAGCTCCAGAGATCTTGTCTGGTCTGGCCACATCTGCACAGTCAGTTAAGGGTGACTAAATAACATCAAGTATTGCAACAAATACGAGCAAAACATTTGAATAACCAAATCCTATTTAGATGCGTGGAAATATTTGCATGGAGCCGGTCTTGTTTATCTCTTTACTCTTAAATTCCTGACCCAGAACAGGTTTTTGCATACTGAAGTCTCAATTTGTTATTGTGAACCGACACTTCTCAGGTCTGCAGGCAGTATAAATACTTCATTATAAATGTACTGCTGTCAGCCATGAAGCCTAATGGCATCAGCAGAGAACTGTAATCAGCCAATGTGACAGTCAGCGAAAAACATTCACTCCAGTCTGAACAGGACTCATCATAAACAACCTGCAGTTTACTGCAGGTCAGCAAACAAATGCATGTTACTGTAAGATTTATACAAACAAATAAATGGCCCAAAAGCCAATACCTAATAATACATTTTTAGACATTATTTAGTCTACAAAAGGTTGAGTGCAAGGAAAATACAACTGATGGCTCCCCGCAGCTAAAGCAGATTTGAAAATTTCAGGTGTATTTAACATTTTAAACTAGTCTTTTTACTGGCTTCATTTTAACAAAGGGTTTTTGTATGAATTACAGTGAAAATCAGTTTTAATATTGGCCTTAAAACAACAACATCTATCTACCCACTCAGATAACCACCTACATAGATCAGCAGTGGAATACTATATGTAGTGTTCAGGAAAACCGTGCACACACCTCTGCAGTATGCTGATGAAAACCAGAGTAGGAAGCAGCTCAAAGGAGACCTTGAGCCAAAAAATGTCCAGGGAATTACCCCGAGTGCAAACTGAACAAGAAAACCCGACACTTATTGATCACTAAGCACTAGATAGCAGCCTGTAGACGCAAGAAACACTGGCACAACAAAGGCGAAGAAAACACTGACACTATGCAAACAACTGCATGGACTAAAAATACATTAACATCTCATATTGGGGCAAAAATCTTAGAGGCACAATGGGAACAGTTTTGTATCCTGATGAATTTACTAAAAGAGTGACTATATTGTCTGGACTGTGGTAAATGCATTGAGAGGTATAAGATGTCCTCTGAAACTGAAATTAAAGACTGTTTAATGTGGTAATTATGTTCCGAGGTTGTCATGACACATTTCATATCATTAAGAAGGACCAGCAAATATATAATATTCACTTTGAAAATCCTGAGAAAATAAGTAGTATTCTTTACTCTGAAACACATGTATTGAAGACACTGAAGCAGAACATATTTTAACCACCATGGAGAGGCCCACTCATTAGAAAAACACTGTCAATTTAAGTTAAATGATATGGGGCAGGTCAAGGGAACATGCACATCTATGAGAAAAATCTAAGTTTCCCTTGTCCTATTCTGTATGCACTCATTTGTTAACTTATTACTGTGACTGGACTTGTTTTCTACATACATTGGTCCTTCCATCATAACAGCATCAAGAATTAAAACATCACTATGCCCATTAAAAGCATGTTACTTTAAATCTGTGTCAATAAGTCCAAAGGTTTCTAATATATTTTCCTAAATTTTGACATCAGTGTAGCTTAATATGCTATTTAACACATCATAGGCGAATGTAAGTGGATTTCCTGTGGGAACCACATGTTAACCACTTTGGCATAAACCTTGTCAAAATCAGTGTCATTTTGATGAAACCGTGTTACAGAGCACATTTTAAAATATTTTGTACTGATGCATGAATGCAACTGTTGTTTTTATTGTGCAACTCCGTATGCCGCTGCCATGCCAGGTCCCTCTTGAAAAAGAGATTTCGAATCTCAATGAAGTTGTTATCTGGTTAAATAAAGGATATACATTTGCCAAAAATGTGATATTATGCAATCATCACCCTTACTATTTTTAAGTATTTACAAATACCTACTGAAATATGTAGCACACATTGATATAGGTTATATATGTACAAAGTTAGAACCCATTGAACACGAAACATGTAACCGTGTCACCGCTTGACCTGACCCATATGCTAGATTTAGAATGTCCTCACATCTTTGCCTTGCTTATTAAACAGACCTACCAAACAAAACTGAAGTGGTTCTTCATGTGCTCTGAAAAGAACATACAAAAAGTTACTGGTTTGTCTAGATGTGAGCGGACCAATAACTCGTATGTTAAATGGGCTGACCCACAAGATACAAGAACAAATCCCACAATAACTCAAACAAACTAAACACTTGAAGCAGCAGCTCCTGACTCTGTATCAAAGGAATCTAATGGCTTTGCAGAGATAGCGATATAGAGGCTTCTGGTGAAAAGGCAAGGCAAAGAAGTGAAAATATTCTAAATATATAATGCTATTGTTTCATTTACAGCACTAAGTTATATTACATAATTAAGTTGGTAACTCTGTTTCTCCAAACATTGCATGAAATCCAACTTAAAATACCACTACAGTATTTTTCTCTTCACATTTATCATTTATGCTAGATTGCAAATTGTACAACTGCTACAACTAAAACCAAGCTGTACTCTAATAGGAGAGCCCATTTGCTCTTGTTTTAATTAATTCTTAGTGATATTCTTAGTGGAGACAACAATATCAAATATGGAGCCATAATTTCCAACATCACAAGTCAGTGCTACACATTTCTCAGTTCTCTAACACTGTCAGAAATTATTTGGCCACATATATAAAGTGTTTGGAAACAAATCTCTTCTCACTGTGCAACACGCACACACTCCCCCACACTGACACATCATTTGTGAAGCATAAGGATACAGTCCTCCAGGTCCACCTCCTCAGAGAGGTTCATTTTACTGGTGATGGTGGAGAAGATGAGTCGTTTCTGCCTGCGGTCGGGCAGAGGGAACTCAATCTTTCTGTCCAGACGACCAGGACGCAGAAGGGCTGGGTCTAGTGTGTCTGCTCTGTTGGTGGCCATGATCACCTAAGAGAGAGAGGTTCAAGTGATACTGAAGTGAAGGTCTGGGAGCCTGTGAGTAAACAACTGACAAAAGATGATACAGAGTGTGTTCAGCACAAAACACAAGGTTTGCTACTGGCTCAGAAATGAAGATATGTGACCAAAACTACCCCCCCAGAACAGCCCCGTGGTAACAAGGACAGTTATTTCTTTCAAAAATATTTAATATACTGAAAATGTACATTCAAGTGTAATTGTTCTATTTTATCAGTGTGTCACCATGGCAAAAAATAAACTATAGCTGAAGATACTGAACTTCTTTGTTTAGGTCTTTGAATGGAGAATGACACAAAGTTCAAAATGTGCAGTTATGGGTCCAATCAAAGGAAAGTGAACATCAACATGAAAAAGTACATTTGCACACATCACTTATCAAGTGGGCTCATTTTTTAAGCTAAAGATTTCTATTTTATGGAACTATTATCCTCTTTAAAATACCATTTACACAGTACAGGAGAAATTCCAAATGTTCCGTTAGCCTGCATTAAATTAAAAAAGACACGCAAAACGCTATCTATTACTTTGAGAAATAAAAATTCTGAACGATGAAGTTTGTGAATTAATACACTGGTCAAATTCAAAAAGACTATCTGTAAACCGTTACTGAGAAATTACCCTTTATTTGTAATTTTTGTATATCAGCATGGACCACCACAAGTTGCAAATAACACTGTTAGTATTAAATACATTAAATGAAGCATTATGATTATGTCTGGCTTGTTTTAAAAAATAAGTCAACATTTTGGGAGATGCACTCAATGGTAAACAGTAGTCCATGTGTTACCACATTCTCATGTCAATAAAGTACACACTTATAAAGATTTATTTTTTGTTAGACAAAAAAAAGTTGATTTCTTACTTTGACATGTTTCGGCTATAACCTGTAGCCACTGCCGAATTAGGGAGGCCATAGAAATCAGAAAACGTGTCCTGAAGACCATGAACAGAGATAAGGAATCCTACACCTTATCCCACACCTGGGATGCTGTCCTATGTGGGATGCCAGGCAGCAGGGGGCTTAATCGTCCCCTGTTGCCTGGCAAACCTGGATAAAACAGCTGACATATGTGACAGTAACATCAAGTGACCCTTCTGAGGAAGGACACAAGTTGTAGCTGAAACATGTCAAGGTAAAAACAATTTAAAAAAAAAAAAAAAAAAAAATCGGCTTTTTTCCGTCTGACAAAAAAAAAAAGAAGAAATCTTTATAAGTTCAGTAGATTGTATGAACCTAATCAGACCAAAAAGAGACTTTTCAATATTTTACTTCCAAATCTATATTCAGTATAGTTGAACATAATATCTAAAAGGTTTTGTCCTCTTTCATATCAATTTCTGTTGAGAACTGCATGTTTTGAATGTTTGTGTAAAGCTTAAAAATTTGATGTCCATTTCAAGTCCATGTGTTACCGTGCAGTAATTTGACATTTTTCACCTAAAACTTTTATCTTCCCAAATTTTGTTATACATAATGTTTAAGTGCTTCTAAAAACCTACTCAAATGTGTATAATACATGCATACAAGTCACTCTGCTCACATGACAGAGACTGTTGAACATGAAACATGTCCAAGGGTTTTGACTTGATCAGACCCTTAACTGAATTTCTCAGTGATATTTGTAGCTACCAAAATAGAAAATAAATTGTGAATATTTGATTCTTCACAAATGAAAATGTAATCCCTCAATACAAGCAAACAGCCATGCTTTTTATATACAGGAGAATTTCTTTGAATCAGTCTGATACATGTATATTTGAGGAGCTTATGGGTAAAATGTCCATTTGAGGTTGTGATGAATGACGATATAAGCCTTAGGACTTGTCTCTCAGCTGAATGACACAGGGCACAGTGACATTGCCAGCGCAAAAGTATGACTTGTGCAACAAGGGAGTGGTCTGGTTGCTCAGATGACATGCCATTAAGGCACTGCCAGTCAGCACATACAAATGTGTCACAGTGTGGTCACTGGGGGAAGCGTTCTTCAGACAGGTGGAGTTTGCTCACCTTAACATTGACGTTCTGGTCAAAGCCATCCATTTGATTAAGCAGCTCGAGTAAGATTCTCTGCACTTCCCTGTCAGCTGCAAAAGACGACAAGGACAGAGGGGACATTTTTAACCATGATTTCTCTGCAGTTAAAGAATCAAGGAAACACACAAACAGAATGTATAAAATGAACAAAAAGAGCATAATTTAAAATACTTCCTAGGTCTTAAAGTCAAGTTCAGTCAGGACTTATTATCTAAGCAGCAGATATTTGTCTCAAGGTTAGTCACACTTACCTCCTGTCTGTGCGTCAAAACGTTTTGTGGCAATAGCATCAATTTCATCAATAAAGATGATGGCAGGGGCATTTTCCTTGGCCAGCCGGAAGACGTCACGGACCATACGAGGGCCTTCACCCAAATACTTCTGAACAAACTCTGAGCCCACCACACGAATAAATGCCGCTGGAAAAACACAGACAGATTCATCCATATATCACAGACATTCAAATTTCAGATACTTAGAACTTTAATACAGTATTTACTGGGATATCAGTCACACTTATTTGTAGCAATAATAATATCCCTTGATTACTTCATAAGAGTTGTAATGAATTTTTAGTCAAAATCTAATTCAAATCCTACGAATAATGAATATTTTCCTATGGTATATAAATGGAGTGGAGGTTAGTGGAGCAGTAGTAAAGTCCAATACTGAAGATTTTGGCACACAACAGAGGGCACATATGCAAGTCTGATATGAAGGATTCACCTGTGGTGTGGTGTGCCACAGCCTTGGCCAACATAGTCTTGCCACATCCTGGTGGTCCATACATAAGGACACCCCTGGGTGGGTCAATACCAATCTGAGAGAACAAGTAAAGGACAGTAATCATCAATAATGCACAGCTCATTCTTGCCTCTGTGTCTAGTTGGATGATATGGTTTCGGTAGATTTAGACAAGAGAGATGCAGAATGTATTAATAATTTAAAATTCCTTGAATCCCCTGTTGAAAATCTGATTGGAGTCTCTGACCTGTTTGTAGAGCTCAAAGTGTGTAAGTGGCAGCTCCACTGCTTCTCTGACTTCTTGCTTCTGAATGTCCATGCCCCCAATATCAGCATACATCACATCTGGCTTTTGGTCTGAAATATACACATATTCAATATAGAAACATGACGTACACAAGTTATGTCATATCCAATGTGCTTTCATATATAAAACTCATTTGATGTGACAATTCAAACACAATAAAAAAAAGCCAAACTTCATGTTAAAAGATCAAAAGTAATGACTCACTGGTCTGAAAATATACTATTTTGTTAAGTTATCAATATAATAGCTGCAGTTGCATGAACAATATTTATTGAATCTAAATGATTCAGATTAGAGGTTTCTCAGTTTACACCCATGGAAATCTGTGAATTTATGAGTATTTAATCAGAATACAATGATTTTGATTCTCTCTTTGACTTTGGTCTTACAACAGCCAGACCTCAAAGTTTTCCAGCAGCTTCTAAGTTGCTCAATTATTCAGTGGATTCAAGTTTTAGATGCATTTTGATAGATAACCTTACCCCCATGCTAGACAAGTCCTGCTTGCACAAAAAGACCTACAAACTTGCAGCTACCTGCAGCATTATTAAAAGCCTGCACGTCCAGACCATTCCCAATCGATGACATGACTTATTCTGTAGTTTCTTTCTGTACTTCTATTCTGAATTTTCAGGCTCATTGTGGCTGGATATAATTTGGAAGGCGTTAAAACATGAATAAGCATAGTGACTGAGATATTTGGCATGGCTACATTCTAGTATTGATGAAAACATAAAAGAGAAGGTTAAGGCTGTTGCCTATTTATGTCTCCTCTGGGTGTGGATTTCACTTCCAAGAAGCAGAGAAAACACAGACCATTGAGCAAAGATTTTACCACGAGAAAGGCTGATGGAAGCTGTGAGCTATTGTAAGATACTGACCAAAAACACACACTCCACTCTAAAACCAGACACTAGCAATCCAACTCGCAAATGATTCCACTTAGCAGCATGAGTTGAGTTGACCCAGGTCAGTTCACACTCCTTTAAGTTCACTATGCACTGTTATACACCTACTTAGTCCTCTTCTGTATCTTTGGTCTGAACACATGCATAAAGAACAAATTTATTCCAGCATGAAAGAGGTATCAAGCACCCGTTTATTGGTTGCTCGTATTCACCTACTGAAAGGTATTTAACACCCCTCTGTTAAACTCATTTTGTCTGAACGGGCTAAAATGGCCTAGTCTCTTCTGACTGATGTGGAAAAAGGGGAGATTTTTTTATTTTTATCAGCCAGTTATTCAAATTATTAATATAATATTGTAAATGGACTGCTTGGCTCCATATAAACGCAGTTAACGCACTATGCCACGAATGAAAAATATCTCTATGATCACATGCAGAGGGTTTGTTCTGAGCTTTTCCTTCTGATCTTTTACATATTCAGGATACTCTAATCTACCTTCCTGTGGGACAGTGTGGTGTTTTACCTGACGTCAGCATCATAATGCTGCTGTCAGCTTCAGGGGGGAGCACATCTACCAGGGCATTGCTATGTTTGTGCAACGCCACTGAGGCATTAGGCTTCAGCAGCTCTCTGTCGATGGTGCTTAGGATGCGCACATAGTAGTTTGACCCTGAAGAGGAGAATAATTTGAAGAAAAAGAACTCAGGAAAAGAACTCATTACAGATTTACAACAGTGCTTCAGACTGAATCATGAACATTTTATGGCATACAGTACATCATCTACAGGTTCTCTTAAAACCCCCCCCCCCCAAAAAAAAACACAGAAGCTGAACATGATAAAGTATTCAGAAATACAATTTGCACACATCACTCCTGCTATTATACATTTTTTTTCATTGTCAGTTACAGTTCCTGCACTTTCTAATATATGACAAATGTTAACACTGGTAAATCTTTAGTTGTCCCTTGATACAGAAAATATGCCATTAGTATTAGGTCCAATTAAAACATTCATCTTGAGAATTGACAGACAGGTGGTGAATTTAATAATGTAGGAGTACCTGTAGTAGAACCAACAATGGCTGTATTCTGGTCAACAGCCTCCAAAAACTGGCCAATGACAAGAGGGATACTCTGTATCCTCTTCACCTCCTCCTGGGCATGGAGGAACTCTTTCTTCAGGTTCTTCTGTTCATCTTTAATATATTCCTCCTGCACCTCCAGGAACTCCAGCTCCTGCTGCAACTTCTGAAATCATGCATCAAAAAGATTAAATGAGAGCCTGCTGAGAATGGAAGAATACTTCTTCTCACTTGGTTGCATTGATTAGAGATATCTTTGTATTTATAGAAGCTTTATAAGGAGACAGCTAAAGTTGATTAAAAAAAACAAACAAATATGCAACTCAAGTATAACTACTAAATGTCTAAACGCAACAGACAAGTTGTAAAACCAAAAGTTTGTGTGTGTTCCCTTCCCAGCAATCATACATAACAAGACATATATGGTACTTAAAGGTAGGGTAGGAGATATTTTCCTGGACCATTTTATAGTATATTGTTTAAAATTGCCTTTACACCCTGATTGCAACCAACAAATTAAATGCAAAAACAAAAAAAAAAAACCGAAAAATTTTTTTGTCACCCATGGAACGGACAGGACTGAAAAAAAACACCACATTTTAACCGACCCAATACCCCTTCACCCCTCACTCACACACACGCACACACACACACACACGTACAATCTGCTACTCTGTAGATATGGCTTGAGGGCGTCTGGAGAAAGGGGTTTGGATTTTTGAATTGTGTGTTTTCAAAATGTAGCTTGCTCAAACCGTTTTGTCAGGATCTCCTATCCCACCTTTAATTCAGTCTGAGTAAGCTGAAGTATATGAAATAGCTACAGATCAGGCAACTAAATACACAGGGGCAATCAATCCAAAATCTTCTACCATGGTTTAAGGGCATAATAATTTTATTGATATTATGATAATGTCTCATTTCACAATACAGTCATTGTTGTGTAAATTGAACTATTCTTTCATTTATAACTTTGATACAGTTACTGTTTAACATCATCCTGTTTACTTTCAACCTCGTTTGTTTCTGTTGCTGTTTCTGCATTGTTATACATTTTTTCTCCCTGTACCCATACCGTGAGGAAGAAAATATCCCTGCTGTGTTTGTATTTGTTGCCCAAAACATAGAACATATTTTCCATTACCAGACTTATATATATATATATATATATATATATATATATATATATACACACACACACATATACATATACACACACACACACACACATATACATATCTCACATGGAAGCTCCTATCAGGCATCATAGCGGCTAAGATGAGTAGGCACATGGAGCAATACATGAGCAGTGCACAGA
>JAQQZY010000009.1:4900759-4913328 GCA_030068375.1 Ostorhinchus rueppellii
TATATATGTAGGTACTATCAGGCATGACTAACATCTCAACGGTTAGAAGGATTAGCCACAGTAAATGGGCACAAGTGTGGCTTCATCTCAGAAAATGTGCAATGTAAAAAAAAACAAAACAAAAAAAAAGTGTATCAGATGAATCACAGGATTGTTGTGGATTAATTTTGATGATTAAATATCATTCATTTTTAATCGATATTAAATATCAACAGTTTCAACCAAACAACTTGAAACAACCATTCTGTCTTTTTTTTTTTTAGTTTCATATTTCCATCCAGAGGGCTAACGTGCTGTTAAACACCTTGCATTTTTATGGGTTGGTTCTGCTGCCTCTCACTATTTCTTTACTATTATATTATTACACTGTTTGTTTATTAACTGCTTTAGGTATAGATTTGTCTGATATTTAAGATTTTCTTAATTAATAAATAAGTCTGTCAGTTATGTTTTTTATATGGGTAAACGTATCACTCAGTGCATCAATTGTATATTTTACAAAAAGCTATGTTTGAAGTTAGAATTTCAGTTTTTCTGTTGTATTTTTCTGGACATGATTGGTTTGACTTGTATATGTTGAATCCATAGCAACATTTTTCCATTGCCTCCTGCTTCTAACTTCACCATAAGAACTCTTCTTGATGAATACTGTGGAACAATAGGGTTAGTGTTTCTTGCAAATGTCTAATAGTTTGTGTGCATAATTGCAGAGTTTCATAATGGAATAAAGTTTGAGGTCTTTTCTGAGCGTTGCTTGTAGTTTACTCATTAAAGGACGGATTAAAATTAGTTGACAGGAAAAAGAGCAACTCTTCACTTTAAAAATGCATTAACGCTGCACGTCCCCCCTATTGTTAAATTATGCGGTCATGGTTGAATTAATTAAAAACACGAGTTTGTGTGTATGTGTCTTTGATTGTGTATTTGCATAGGCACAGGATTCATTTGTCATACTTGGCTGCTTCATTCTTCATTGTCCTGAACTTCTACGAAAAAAACATTTGAATTGTTTTCACTACACTTTTCCTCCCTGTGAGCTCCTCATCACATTATTTATTTAACTCCAGAATATGAACAGTGTACATAATGTTTGGTTACTAATAACAGTTGTAGAGTTGGTTACGCATGACAAAGTCCAGCTGGATTCTAAAACCCACATGTTGACATGTGTCGGAATTTAATCCAAAGTGATTGAACAATGTGCAGTGTTTCAGTCTGAAATTGTGCAGGACATTCAGTCTCATTGAATGATGAGAAAGACATACTTGTCCTAAAGTGACTTTGAACGCTGGCTTATGACAGGGTGCTGGCGTCACACTGCACAGAGAGCCTCTTCTGATGCTGGCTTGTAGCTGTATGAGTGACATTCAAGGCTACATCACTGATGTTTGACAAGCATGGCAAGTACATTAGGAAGTTGGGGAGGAAATGTCCCAACTTTATCTTACTCCCACACTTTGGTTAAAAATATGCTGTGTGCTTTCTTAAATTAGATAGAAAACCAACAGGGCAACAGTATGTTGCTTTTCACAAGCACATTCACACACCAAATGAATAACTACACTTAGAATAACACTATGTTTAAGTATTTAAGCATTCTTTAATGCACTCTGTTACGGCAAACTCAAGGTTTTTAGCCACAGATGAAACTGGCATTTTGTTTTTGAGTTGCAGTTTGTAACTTTTGTTCACAATCTTTGGATGGTCCCCCCACAAGCCCCCTGACCCTGTACAAATTTTACATTACACTTACACTCCTGTGCACTTGCAGTGCTTATTCAAGTGAATGGAAGACAGCATGGTTCCATTTTTTACTTTAAATCAGCCCTAGGCCAACAGAATTGCTTTCTGTCTTCAGCTGTACTTCAACATTGCACTTCAGTGTTAAAGCATCCATCCATGGACATGTTATTCTTTTTCCTCTTTCTTCTGTTTGAAGAGGTACTTTAGAGCTCAACTTGTAAAATGAATGAAAATGGAAGTGAACACTAACAAGTTGTTGACAAACCATGCTGAATGTAATCATTAACTCACTTTAATGAGTGTAATGTATGAAAAAAAAAATTGGACTAAGTATGTGTAACATCTGACTAGTAGTCTGTGTGATCTGGCAGACATTTTGGGTATTTTGTTCCCCATTTACAGAAAAATTTCTTCTAATGACACATTGATCCAACACACACATAAAGTTTTGTATCTGAGTGTTATTTGCCCTTGTTTTGTGTCTGAGCCGACAGAGCTGTAGAGTCTCACAGCAGCTTAAACCATACGTTTGTCTCCAAATGCTCTGTGCATTTACACACAGCACAGCAGTAATAACTTCATTAAGACTACACAGGTCAGGGTCATATGGTCAATAATGTTGTGTGCTCTGCAACTCTTAAACTTGGATTTCTGTTTTATATAGTGAAATGAAGCGCATTTTTTGTTTTTAAGTAGGTCAAGATAAACCTCAGACCCTCCGAATGCGCTAGTATCAGACTGAAGATTTTACCGTTGATATCATATAATGGGAAATCAATATGTTTGCAGCCTTGAGTAGAGTAGAGTAGAGTAGAATAGAACGCCCTTTATTGCCATACTGAATGTAGACTGAACCAAATTATAAATGCAACATGGCATGTTTTCAAGGAAATTTATAAATTCTTTTTTTGGCATAGATATCACAATTTACAGCAACAAACAGTGATCAATGTCTGACCTATAACAAAGAAAAAATGCAAACAATGCACCCAGCAACATGTTCAAAATGGCGTCCGATGACACCTGGGGTTGAACCCCAATTTTCACATCAGTCAATATCTGGTATGTCCCCCGTTTGCATCACGTAGTGCCACACATCTTCATCTCATTCAGTTCATGAAATAGTTTTTTGTGGCCTGGGGAATGTTCTCCCACTCGTCTACAACAGCTGTACGGAGCTCCTGGACTGTAGATGGCACTGGTTCTCGGTGACGTACACGTCTGTCCAGAACATCCCAGATGTGCTCGATGGGCGACATGTCAGGTGAATACGCTGGCCACGGAACCCTAACCCTAACTCACGGAAACAGCTTTGTAAACGACTAATCGTTGAATAGTGGACACCTAGACGTCCCACAACCGTCCGAAGTGACATTCCAGTCTGCAGCATGCCAATGGCACGTTCCCTCATGACTGCTGGCATCTGTGGCATCTTGTTGACAGGACACAATGCACGTTTTGCACCGGCTTTTTTATTGTCCCCAGTCTAAGGAGTGGCCATGACATGGTGACGCTGCTTGTTGAGCAACACATGGTTGACCACCAGATTTACTCAAAATAAGCGCAAATTGAAGTCACGTGGAATATCGACAAAACAAAGCCTCCAATAATTACTCAGTATGGCCACAAACAAATCTTGCATATTGTGACCTGATTGAGCAAAGCGCAAAAAAATAACAGGACAATATAACATGTTGCGTTTATAATTTTGTTCAGTGTATATTGGCCGTGTAGAACTTCTCCTTTTTCAGTGCAAACAGTTAACTATATATAAAATAGAAGGTGCAAAATATGTACAGGATCAAGTCGTACAAGACAGTGCAGTTAGCTCTGTGTACAAATATGAAGATGAAGGGATAAAAATGTCGAATATAAAAATTGAAAAGTGTATTGTACAGGATGGTTGGATATATACAGAATAATTATACTGCACACTATGATTAATACTCACAGATGAATATATATTACATATGAGAATGATTGTAATGCACAGGAGGAATGGATGTTGAAGTTGTTTCTACATACTTATAGATTAGAAGAAAAAGAGAGATACCAAGAAAATGTGAGTAAAGATCTTTACCCACTGGGAGCTTTTATTTGTGGGATTAATTTACACCTCATTACAATCTTTCAGCTCACTGTTTATGTCGTAAGAACTGCACAAATGTTGCACGGTGAAAGGGCAGCGTTTTATTCTTACAGTACATGGCCTAGTTTTCTGAGCTTTGAACCATGAATAAAGGCATCGGTTACTCATCTATGTGGAATGGACGTCATGTGTCAACAATAATGGACCTGGACTTGTTGATCTCTAGCTGCACTGTTTTCTATTAAACAAACAAATACTGAAGATAATGAAGTGGGCAATGTATGAAGCAGCCATGACAAACAACTAGATCATCAGGATAACAAAGAGTTTCCTTGATGTGGCCATCATACGCATTAAATGAGTGGTTCTTTTTACCACTGAACACTGGACGTAAAGAGGAAAAGAGGATGAGGATCAGACACACAGGCTGCGGGTGATGTTGAATCCATTACTATTTCTGTCAAACAGGCTGCTGCAAATATATTAGATTTCACAAAGTGGCATCGGAACCAGCATGAAGAATTTTAATGCAAAATATTAGTATGTAAGTATGTTGTCGTTAGTTGTTGTATATTCGTAACACCCCAGGGCTGTATTCTCCATACTTAAAGTTAACATCAGGTTTTACACACACACACACTCACATGCACACACACTCACACACACATAATAGCACTGACTGAACTACATGTGAAATTTTTCATAGGCCATGCACAGTGAATTTCACAGTTTCTACTTTATATCCACAGAAATTGAACTATTTTGCACAGAATCAATGTATAATCCCCTAATTTATATCTGTGTCAGGAGTTACACGTGCAACATGACACTATTTGTTTGGCAGCTCAGTTTGTGGTGAGTTCAATTGTTCGTGGCTGGATTGTGAATTCCATGTTTATTGATAGGTATCGATTGCATTGGTTTCAGGGTTATAGAAGCCACACAATCACTTTATGGGTATATCTCAAAGTAAGGAAAAAGTTTCAACCTCAGCATTAATAAATGTATCACCAAGTACTTTTATATTTTCTATTATGTTGATTACAACGATCACAAGAAAAAAAAAAGATATGCGAGTGTTCTCAGCTACAGATAAAATCCTACGCAGCTCATATGTGATTCCCTTTTTCACCTTCTTTTCTTTTTCTAAACCACGCTGCCAACAGAGCGTGGCCTTCAAGTAGAGAATGACATAGATGTATTTTCACCATCAGTACCTAAAATGATCTCAGAATTAGTTTTAGAAATGTCTTAAGTATGTTTTTGTGACAGTCATATAAGGTAAACTGCCGAGTGAATGTTTATTCCACACAGTATAATGAAGTTGCCATGGTAATGACATGAGCCCCATTACAGATGTTTTCACTTTAGGCCTTCATGTCAAACTATTTTCAGTGAAGTCAATAGTGAACAAGTAGGTCAAATAAATACAGTAAAACTCATTATAACTAACTAGTGCAGTCCAGTCTGAAGACACAACTGTGGCTTCAATAATGAAGAAGATCAAGCAATGTTTTTTTCTTCCAGGTTTTAAGTTGCCACAGGCTCAATAATGAATTTACAACAAAGTAACTGTGCGGTTTGTTGGGAACATCTTTGAACACCATGCTTCTATGGCATAAGCTGTGACCAGAGTGGTAGAGAAAACAGAGTGGCGACACTTCTATAGACTCCCACTGTAAAAAGTGACGGACGAAATATGCTATACACTATTGCTGCTGACTTAGCAACTCCAATGGTAAGTTAATAAGATGTCATCTTTCAAATTATCAAGCATTTCCTGTATTAGCTGACATTTATGTTTTAAATTCTGTTTTCTTTGGTATGCATTAGCATTTGTATAAATCTACATATTTTACAACCATTGTTTGATTTTCAGTTGTAGGCTGATAATTAGCTAGCTTAACTTAGCCAGCTGTTGAGATTTAATCACTATAACTACAAATTATGGAGCTCAAAGGTAAGGTTTGTGCAACTGTTGCTATCAGTGGGTTTTATTTTAGTTTTGCTAAACCTGATGGTGTTCAGTTAAGTTTGTCAGCTGAGGTCATGTGCTAATTAGTCTAATTTACATCGGGTAGAAATATGGGTTCACTTTACCAGGTATTTTATTCTATTTGTAATCAATTAACATTTCATAATGGCATGTGTGATCCCTATAAGTAGTTTTATTTGTCCTGTGCTCGTTTCATAAACCTAAATTTCATTTCGTTTCATAGTTATGAAGCTAGATGGCTAACTATGTCAAGAAGCAGTGAGCTTGTGATCAGGGCATGTCAAGCTACTTACAAACAAGGGAGGTATCATTTTCAGTAGCAAGTAGCCCAATGTTTGATAAATGTAGTATTTTCAGTGGTGAAGCCCACTACTCAATGGCATAACTGACACAAACATACATACAATAATAAAAAGGGTCAAAATATACTTGTGTGTGGTTTATTTTGATATTTACCATGCAATAACCCACTTGCTGCTGTCTATCCCATAGAAGTGCACGGTTTGTTTGGAACTGTTGAGCCTAACATGAACCACGTGATCTCCATAGTAGTGACATCAAAGCATGTCGCAACTCTTTCTCTTTATGGCTCTGGCTATGACTTTCCAAATAGTTTGTCTTTCTTTTAACATTGAAATCTTTGTTGATGTTGTATTTAGACATCCTGTAGTATGTGAGAGAAGGAAACACCAGACTACAGAGGTGAAAACAGTTAAAAAGAAAGACACTGAGTGAAAAAAGGACAAACAGACCAGTAAAAGAAGATGAAAGCATGGATTAGAGGAGACAGCTGTTGAGTCACACTTGAGTGTTTGAATTATTGGAAGGACACGTAACACACAGACGTGTCCTTCTGGGAGCCTGAAGGTTCTGTTCAACCTGGTTCTCCCGGTTGCCAAATGCAACAGACTTCTTTCAGACAGCATGTGAGACTGGTATAAATAAACAAGTTTTCAGCTCATAGAGGTCATAATTCTCCAGTTTATCAATATTTTGCTCACACAGCCAATGGTGGGGTTTCATACTACTAGATTTAATATGATCAAAATTTAAATAATTTATTAAAATTAGGTGCACATATTCTTTGGACATGTCTCAGATGTAGACTCTAATCAATTACCAGTTTTCTTGTAGACATAGATATGAGTGATAGCTGATATTAGCCTTCTAAATTCAAAACACTCTTTCGGTACCAAAATGAACCAAATGACTAAAACTTGCTTCCACAAAGATTTGATATAAAGTTGCACATTTAGTGATTAATCGAATCAAGCTTTCTTTATTTAGAGTAGATTTATGTATCGTATTTGTGGAATTTGTAGTAACGTGAATCATATTTAAGTTAGTTTTTGTTCACTTCATACATGCATAATGCTACTGTGGCCTTTAAAAGTCAGTCAACCTCTGGTCTCTAGTGAATGTTTGGTAAAATGTAAATATGTGGAAGTATGTGTGTACAGGGCTCATTAGAACAGAACAATTTACTTTGATTCATTACGACTTAAAAAATGTTGCAGGTTAATAGTGAACTTGTATAATAGAGTAACAAGAGAAGGTAGAGGATTTACTTGATAGATGATATATTTTTAAGATTTCTATCACAGTTGTCAGAATTAATTTTCCGCCAGAATAAACAAAATCATACAAGAGAAAATTTGATGCATGATATTTTTAAAGGTTATACTTTATTTATATTCTGTCTCAAAAACTCTTCGGCATTATTTATGAGGGGCTTGTCAGCTTCATCTAAGCTACTCTTTGAATTGGTGTTAAAAAGGAGATAGGAGCATGTTCAGATACTAGTGTGTTGCATGGATCAGATTGGATCTCTTAAGATTACAGTTAATCTGACTGGATCAGAAAAGCTAGCTCCGTCCACTGTGATACAGAGCTGTGATATGAGGCGGTAAGTGCCTGGAAGTGTGCTTATACTGACCCACGGAGGCAGCCACAAATATGTGCTGGAATTTTAAGGTTAATAAAAAAATACCAGCAAGTGTGAGTCTTCGCTTTCAGCCGCTGACTCTGTGCCAGGGTCAGTCTTTGGATGACAAATGAGAAATATTCATGTTTGCTTTCCCCAAGAATTACTTTGTCATGAGGTGGAAAATGAAAGTGTGAAGAAAACATTTAACATGATATTCAATCAAGCTGTGTAGATCAGTGTGTCTTGGTTGTGTACTGTATGTACGCTACCTTCAGTCACATGAAGTACATTACCGATTCTAAACTATTGCATGCACGTAGACAACATGAATATATTTCCACATATCCGCGTCGTGAAATCACAGTGATTTATCTTTCTTGCAGTATGTGTTGTATGTCTGTAAGTGAGCACTATCCTTCCCCAAGAAATGTACATCCACAGCCCTCCACGACTCCATATTCACCCAGAGGAAATACCATCAGTGCTGAGGGAGCTGAGTCAGCTCAAACTGTGTTTCTTTTTCAGGGTGATTTTTTTTTTTTTTTTTTTTTTTCATTATTCATGATAGCATTGGCAGTGTAGTGATGGAAAATGATGGATCAGAGAAGGGCACCGGGAAGGAGACAGAGAAGTAAGAATGCTAAAAAGATAATAAAAATGATATTAAAATAAGAGAGACACTGTCAAAGACTGAGTGAGATAAGTCTGGAGGAAAGATTAGGAGGAGTGGGGGGAGTGTTCAAGGAAAACCAAAGAGATATGACGGGCCTGACTCGGCTTCAGAGGACCAGCTAGTCCAGATGGAGAAATGGAGATGAAAGGGAGCGCCTACAAAACACATGACAGAAAATGGTGGCTGGCATTTGACAATCCTCATTTATATCCCCTATTATTCAGTTTTGCCTTCAGATTTCAAAGCAGCGTGAAGAAGTCAACCTGCTACAAACTGAACAGATCAGGTCCACGCCTGTCTCGGAATGGTAAACCTGTCTAAACACAAGGGGGTTTTGCACAGGAGCTTTTTCTTCCTGAAACAAGCTACTCAACTGACAACTGGGCTGAAATATCACTCCTAACCTGAGCTTCACACCCTGGTTCCTATAGTCCTTCATCTTTTATCCATTTGTGTTTTTGCTCTGAAACTTCCTTTAGTCTCAAGACCAGGGAGGTTTCCATTTCTCTTGCTTATAAAGTCATTAAGAGTGCCAGGGAAGTGCGGAAGAGCTTCATTCTTCCGCCCCCTCTTACCCTTCTTACTTTATGTATTTGGCATACTGTACATATATTGATGAGGGGAGTAAATATAGAAAGGAAATGTAGCTAACGAAGTTTTGTCAGCGGAGGTGAACACTGAGAAAGATGGATAATGGTGGCATTTTTCCACCGTAGAAGAGCTTAATGACATCTTCCTGCCCTTCCTTGGTGTAAAATAATGACTTACTGTTCTCTTGATGGAATTTCCAGGTCTGGGAAGTCGATTTCAGACACTAAAGGAAATTTATATGGCAGAAAACAAATGAATGTAATACTGATGGGCTGGATATGACTGACAAACTACCATATTATGTTGAGGAGAGATGGCAGCAACTCCACAGTCAACTCTATCAGTTTAGAGTGATGCAGAAAATAAATTAGTTTGCAGTTGTACTTTGAGGAGGCAAAATCGGGACTGCATGTTTACTGAAACAACCAGACATCAACTGACAGAGAGATAAAGACACAGTGGCACATAATTTGTGGGGTTCAGTCAGTCTTCAGATTGGCTGGAAGTACTAATGCAATTGCAAACAAAAGCTTTTTGCTCTATCATCGTACAACTGAAATCACAGCCTGTCAAAGTGTTGAGTTAATAGATGTTGATTGTTGTCAATGTGCCTGTCGTTCTTCAAATCAAACCAATAATAAGTGGTCTGTAGCCTGTGTCTGGACCTTTATCCAGAGATAATATACATTTTCACCGGTCTAGTTAGTACTGTGATTACTCCGATTGACTCAGAGGAAAACAGTCTTCTCCACAGTTCTCTTCTTTAGCTCGGGCAGGGAGACGTTGGAGATCAATTGTCTCTTAAAGCACTGTGCTGTCACCTTTTTCCCCCATTAATCTGAGTTTGTGTTATAAAAAGTCCATTTGCATATCTGTCACAATGAATATTTCATCACACCTTACCTGCCCAGTGTTTAAGCATTAATAATTGCACAATTAAAAAGCAATCAATCTAAATTGCCTTGATTCGCTCGATGTATCAAGCACTGACACTTTTCGTCGGGGTTAAAATTCTTCTCGCTCTCCCTGTGATTTGTCCTGGTTCTGGAGGTGGTCCAAATAAAATGAAACCCAAGGGGAGTTTTGTTGAGGAATACAAATGTTCTTGCCCCTGCTTTCAACTTAAACAGCAATCCCATGGATCTTTCAGGGATTTACACAGTGAAAATTGTAATAAGATTCAGCCTAGGACAAAGTATCTACAGGGATGAAAATTCCCCCACACAGGCCCTAAGAATACTCCTTGACTATTTTAAATGCAAGGTTGTTGTGCATATTTATCCCAATGAGTCCCAGTTTCGTTCAGTTGAAACAGTATTAACATACTTCTTTTTAATATGCTAATCTCAGTTTGCACTTTGATCCTCATGGTCTATGCAGTTGTGAAAGTATGTTGTCCTTATTTATGTACAAGTTTACTATATATGCAAGGACAGATTATCCACTGGGCCAATTGGGCCAGCGCCCGGGGCTTCTGACAACCCCAACAGCTGTAACCTCATCCTGTCTAAGCTTTTTTTCTATTTTGTTCATTTATTTTTATTTGAGGATATGAATCGTGTGTGTGAATGCTGAAACAGATTTACTGTGGAGTTTCTTTGCTTGCGAATAATGCAATTATTATCTCTGATTTGACAATATCAGTGCCCATGATAATAGCATTTAATGTACGAAATTCTAGTTACATGGTGGTGTTTTTTTTTGTTTTTTTTTTTTTGTTTGCTTGCTTGCTTGAGGTTGTTTTTCACCAAAAGTAAGGATGAAACCATGTCTGGTACAAGTAGTGTGGGCTGATTCCTCTGTTTTAACTGTGAATGAAGACATCACAGATATTTTAGATGGAAAACAACAACAGAATTCTCATTATACTCCATTTATTAGTCATGTTTAAATCGCCTACAATGAAATCTGCTGGTGACACAGCACTGTCAAACCAGTTTATGTAACACGGAAATTTTAAATACAATTCACATTCTTTGAAAATGTTTGCTTCTGAGTCACTTAACATATTATAGAAACGCAACTTATCGATCACACCATTTTGGCCAAGTAAGGGCAGAATGGAATGGATGTTAAAGCTAGCGGCCACCTATAAAAATACACAGTAATTAGTAGTCGTCGTAGCTGCTCCTAAACCTTTTTCTTCCATCTGGAGAAGAGAACCACGCTCCGACTGATAGATGATGAACATTTGCTTTATTTTATTTCATGTCAAACATCAAACCACCGTGAAAAGCTGAAATAATATAAATCATAATATCAAAATGTTGGCATAAAGCATAATAACACAATATTTCACATAAAAGGATATAAATGATAATTATAAGTGTTCCATGCTGTGTGCACCCTCCAACCAAAAATAAGGAGTAACTCTTTTTAAAACGTGTTTTCCCAGAATTCTTGAAACAGAACTAAACCTTGTGCCTGCTATATCAGCTGTATAAGCTCACCTGACTGAAGTGTCACAGGATCAGCTGAACATGTATCTTTCTCCTCAGCAGGAGTCACCAATCACCAACCAAACAAAAATACACACAGATAAAGAATCCAAGTAAATACACATCTCAGTGACCGCTACAGTAGTGGTAGTTTATTCACCCATATCACAGAACATAATACATACATGCAGTTTGGATTTCCATATCGAACATGGGCGAAAAGTAGGGGTGTAAGAAAATATCGGTTCTGCGATATATCACGATATTTCATTTCACGATACTGTATTGATATTAAAAAGTTGTGTGTCGATATTTTTTGGTATTTGTTTAAATGTAGATATGGCAGAGGTTAATTTTTGTTTTTCTGTATTGTTTCTATTGTATTTATTATTATTATTTAACACTGTTTTATTAAATAATAGTTACTTGAAGCATCCTAAAAGCACTTTTTACTGTTCCTCTGTTGGGATCGCACAAAAATAAAGTTATGAACTAATAGAACATGAACATTTGAGGAGGATCTTACACTGTAATGACTGTAAAACATAATTTTGTTTTAACACGGGCATTTTGTGATGTAGCATCAGGTCCTGTTGTGATCAGATAAAAATGTGTTTAGAATTTGTGCATATTTCAGGTGCAATTTGATTCTTCAAGGAAATAATCACTTCAAAAAAGAAAAAAAACTAAAAATTGCCTTTTTAACAGTATTGCGATATATCGAGATATATCGTATTGTGATTTGTATTGTATCGCCAGATTCTTGCCAATACACACCTCTTGCGAAAAGAGGTACTGTAGGCTGAAGCAACTGCTTATTTATGCCTACCCTACTTACAAAAAAGAAAATTGCAGAAACAGGATAACACGGTGGTGCAGCTTTAAACAATTATATAAACAAAACAATCTAAGCCAGATCTTAGACACTTACTGACAATTGTCTTATTTTATCCTAATATTTTGTATTTATTGAATACCTTACCAAACCTGACAGATGTACACCCAGCCTATGGTCACTGTCAACAAGCCCTACACCAGGGATCACCAATCCTGGTCCTCGAGGGCCGGTATCCTACATGTTTTAGATGTTTCCCTCTTCCAACACACCTGAT
>JAQQZY010000009.1:4913428-4925564 GCA_030068375.1 Ostorhinchus rueppellii
GATCCGATACCGATACGCATTTTTTGCTAATATCGGCGGCCGATCCGATCCAAGTATCGGATCGGGACAACCCTACTCTGAAGTGGTGGAAGCAGGCTAGAATCCACTTTGTGATTTTCATTCCACTTAGAGCGGGGCAGTTTCATGACATTTCCAGTGGTGCAGCTCCTCAGAGGTGATTGTAGACTCTGTTGGGGCCCTAAGGAAAAAAAAAAACAGAGGGGCCCCACCCTCTAATAAGATTGTCTCATCATTTTAAAAGACATTCATTCATTCATTTTCTGAACCTGCTTTATCCTCACGAGGGTCATGGGGGTCACCTGTAACCTTTCTCAGCTACTTATGGGCCAAGGTGGGGTACACCCTGGACATGTCACCAGTCATTTAATGGACAGATATTATAAATACTGTGTATATTACAGTAGCAATTCTTCAAATTCAGCCTATGATTGTTCTTCTGACATACTGTTCATTGTTTACAATCAGACCAATGGAATGGCTTCAATAGAGGATTGGACTTGTGCTAAACCTGGACTGGCTACCGAAAAGGTGTTTTAAATATATAACTACTTGGATTACATAGAGATAAAACACTTAAAAATACACAAACACACATAGCATGAAGCCCAACAATTTACAAAACATGGCCTACTAGTTTAGAGTCCGAATTTCTTCACATCTAACGATCATAACTTTGGCGAGCATTCAGTTTAACAGTTGGCCTATCAGAATGTCCAAATGAGCCATTTAACCCCTTTGATTCCAACCATACTAGTGTCCTAAAAATCAATAGATATCAACTCTAGAAGATGGCATGTTGATTTTGGTAACAGTATCACGTTGTCTGGTTATGAAGTATACACTGTCTGCAGCTTCTAGCTATATTCTTCCAGCCTGATAGTCAACTCCTGGTGTCTGATTCACTCCCAGCCAGCACGCACACTCAAGTCAGTCAGACCACGGTCAGCTAAGCACACACTCCTCTGATAGCCAAGTTTACTAATGTTATTGTTACATGTCAAATTAAACAGACGAAAGATTGTGATGGTAATGCAAGTAAAGCTAAACTAGCAGCATTCAGTCACTAATTGTTATATTTAATGGTTGTTGTTGTTTGTTCCACTTACTTCTGTCTTTCTTTTTTTCTCCTCTTCCTCCTCTTGGGTTCGATCAGTTGTGAGACAGAGTATTTTAACATCAAACACATCATTAGTCCAGGGATAGCCACAGCCAGCAGTTCCACAACCAGGTGGATGAGAGTCACACGGCTGAGTGAAATGTTCCACAGTCTGACTGGATAGAACAGCACAGGACAAAACTGTGGAAGGAGGGTGAGTGAGTGGGAAAACGGCAATGGAGAAGAGAAACAGAGGCAGTGAGGTTAGCACTATGGCCATAGCTGCTAACGCTCACTGCGAGGTTTTTTTTTTTTTTTTTCCAACTTTCTTAATAAAATTCTGTTGTTACATTAAAAAGATTTCCATAGAGAGATATTATTTTCCAGACTGAGCATGTACAGCATATTTGTATAGAACAGTATACATATATCGAAATATAAAATAAGTAACTAAAATAAAAGTCAGGTCTAATCAGAATTAAATTCATTCAGATTGTCATAAACCATCAAGACTTGTTTGGTTTTGACACATTTCAGAGTTTTTTTTTTAGTTTATTATCTCATTGATATAAACTAAGAACAGTGGATGGCTCTTCCTCCAGAAATAGATACAGAGAACTTTACTTGTCCCCTAGGGGGCAATTCAGTTCAAGCAATTCCTGAACATAGAAGAACACACCAACAACAACAGTGACAACAGTGACATCAAACAGAGGGACACATGTCAAAGACACCACATCAGTACATAACCAAGGCCAAATGAGTAAAAAGAGAGAACTCACTGGCACTTCAACCACTGTCCACATGATTGGTAGAGTGGTAGCACAATAAAGTAATCGAGAAGAAGATTTAAAAAAAAAAAAAAAATACTAATAATAATAAATATAATAAGTGGGCATACAGAGATGCATTCAGCATTAAGTTGCATGATACAAGCAATGGCCCTCACTCCAAAGTATGACCATCACTATCACGGTTTAGGAGCCTAATGGCAGATGGGATGAAAGATTTAGTGAACCTATTTGTCCTCCTGATAGGAGTGATGAGACGGTGGTCTGAAGGTATTGTCATGAACTCCAAGGACAGGATGTGGTCATGTTGGGAAGTTATTATCCCTTTAGCTTTATGGACCACCTGCCTCTGCCACAGAGAACTTAAATCCCTCTGCTGGACACTGATGATCTTAGAGCAGTCCTTTACAATGCTGAAAAGGCTCCTTTTGTCTTTTACAGACAGACCACCAAACTAGAAGATGAAGGAGAAAGTTAAAATGCTCTCAATAAAAGACCAATAAAACCTACACAAATTTCTGTTACAGGCCTTAAAGGAGTTCAGCTTTCTTAGTAAATGCATTCTTTGCTGGCATCGTTAGAGAATATATTTGGTATTTTTGTCAAACTTCAACTGGGAGTCAAACACAGTACCTAGGTATTTGTAGGTTTTGACAGTTTCAGCCTCATTCCCATGGACTGAACTTGCCTTGAGTTTAACATAGTTTTTCCTAAAATCAATGACAAGTTCTGTGGGTTTTTTTCCTCATTAAGGTCAAGGAAGTTATCATCACACCAGTCCACAAAACCTGAGAGGGCACTACCGTAGTCTGACTTTGACCCTTGAAGGAGCGTAAGGAGTGCTGTATCATCTGAGAACTTTGTCACGTAGCTGCCTTCTTTATGACACCTGCAATTGTCCGTATACAGAATGAAGAGAAGGGGAGATTAAACACATCCCTGTGGGGAGCCTGTGTTTGAGACCACAACATCTGATAGAGCTCTGTTGGCTAGAACCTGCAGCTTTCCATCAGTTAAAACATTTAAAAGATTAAAAGTAACAATAAGAACTTCATGAATGTACATTTGTGGATAAACTGTTTAACAATAATCATTTCCCATTTTTTGTTTTGTGTTATAACTCCATACTTAGTGTCTTTGTATTCCAGCTTGGATGACTGAATGTCCTTTTCAGATAACCAGTCTTGAAATTCTTCCCAAAACACTCTAGTATAAGTGCAGTTAAAAAAACAAGTGTTCTAAAGTCTCACTGTCAGTCACAAAACCCCTCAGAGCCACCGTAGTTTAAGATATGGTTGCAAGAAAAACCAAAGTGTTGTAACTCAATAGTCTTTTGTCCAATCAGCACCAAAGTAAAGATAAGATAAGACTATCTCACTATGGGGAAATTTCACACTTGACAACAGTAACCTACAACAAGCATTGCAGAAAAAGACAGGAAGAAAAACAACAAATGAATGAAAATGAAAATCTGAACAGTTTTGCAGTCATCCCTGCATGACAATATTAAATCTGACTCCTAGCGCCACATATTAGTACCAGTCAATGTTTTGATGCGCATGTTGAACATGTGCATCTCAAATTTGGTCAGAAAAGTGTTAACAAATTGATGTTCAAGTTGGTGACCTTATGTGACATCGTATGATTATGGTGGCATGACTAGTTCTGAAGTTTTGTCATGAATCAAGAAATTGTTTCATGAACTCATTAGTACATTTGATGACCAGCTATCACAGCTGCAGCAAAACAGTGCAGACAAGCCAGTAGCCTTATAGATGTGGACAGGTGGACTGCCCCCGATATTCAACCTCAGCAATGAGACCTGTGTGGATGAACAGCTCATTACTCACCGCTGCTCATTCCTCTTATTCCCCCAGAGGGTGTGTGTCTGGGTGTGCTGCTTTGCTTTGGTGTGTGCCAAAGCAGGAGAGGAACATGCCCGTCCTGGACCTGGTGGTGATTAGCAGTCCAAGCCAGAGCTGCTAAAAAGAATTATTAAATGAATATGTGGCAAAAAATGTATTCTAGGATTTTTCATGCTCGAATTACTTAAGTACTCATTACAGCTCTAATAATAATAGAAAATATTTCATATACAATAGGGCCTTTGGGGCCTAATAATACATTGAATTGGTCTTACTTCACTTTCAATGACCAAACTAAATAAGTTTTTGCAGTGTTTCATGATTCTGCAAGTATTTAAAGAATCACAACACTGGAGAAAACCTGACATTTTTCAAAATGTTTCAGTATTTCTGTTATTTTCTAGTCTCTTAAGGAGAAGCCATTAAATATTAGTTTTCTTGAAAATGTCCTGTTGATCCAGTTTCAAATGTTTGCTCTTGAAGGATTCTTTTGGGTTTCTGCAAATTGCCCTTAGTCTGGTTTCCACCAGCTATATTTGTAAAGTGTCATAAGATAACATTGTTATGATTTGGCACTATATAAATACATTTGATTTGATTACCTAACTAGTTCATTATGTCTGTCTGCTTAATTTTCTCCTGAATAGATGTTTTACATTCCATTGTATTTCAGTGACCACCTTTTCTTTTCCTCTATGCTTTGATGTAGAAAGAAGTCAAAGGTGAATTTTAAGTAAAACAGAAAAATTGTATCTGGCGAAGATCACCTGATCCAGCAGACATGGATGGAGGACCCACCTGTGACCAGTGTGGGAAGACTTTCACCCAAATGAATCACCTTACGAGACACCAACGCATCCACAAAGGAGAAAAACCATATAATTGTGAGCAGTGTGGGAAAACTTTTACCCAAATGGATAACCTTAAGATACACCTACGAATCCATAGTGGAGAGAGACCATATGAGTGTGACCAGTGTGAGAA
This sequence comes from Ostorhinchus rueppellii, assembly GCA_030068375.1. Classification (NCBI taxonomy): domain Eukaryota; kingdom Metazoa; phylum Chordata; class Actinopteri; order Kurtiformes; family Apogonidae; genus Ostorhinchus; species Ostorhinchus rueppellii. The sequence goes on from JAQQZY010000009.1 coordinate 4,918,186, forward strand.
GACTTTCATCAGAAAGGGTGAGCTTAAAATTCACCAACATGTCCACACGGGAGAAAGACCATATGACTGTAACCAGTGTGGGAAGACTTTCACGCAACTGTCTAACCTTAAGAGACACTTGCGCATCCACAGTGGAGAAAGGCCATATAATTGTTACGATTGTGGGAAGACATTCACCCGCATGAATGATCTTAAGACACACCAACGTATCCACAGTGGAGAAAGACCATATGGCTGTTACCAGTGTGGGAAGTCTTTCACCCATATGAGTAGCCTGAAGACACACATCCACATCCACAGAGGAGAAAGACCATATGACTGTAACCAATGTGGAAAGACTTTCATGAGAAAGGGAGACCTTAAAATACACCAACGCATTCACACTGGAGAAAGACCATATGATTGTTATCAGTGTGGGAAGGCTTTTAGACGGATGAATGACCTTAAGACACACTTGCGCATCCACAGTGGAGAAAGACCATATGAGTGTGACCAATGTGGAAAGACTTTCACCCAAATTAGTAAACTTAAAATACACCTACGCATCCACAGTGGAGAAAGATCATAAAACTGTAATCAGTGTGGGAAGAGCCTTCAGAGCCTTGTCTGCGTCATTCTCTCACCATCATATTCACCACTAGAAGTTTACGTACCCATGTGATAAATGCACAAAGATACTCTGGTCGTCTAACTCTTACAAGTGTCACCAATGGACCCATACTGGAGAGAAACCCTACTAGTGCAGATTTTGTGACAGACCTTTTAACACAGGTTTAGAATGTACCAAACAAGAATGTGTGAAACATTTCTACAAAGGAGAAGAGCTAAACAATTGTGCAAGAAATGAGGATCTTAGAAACTAACAGAAACGGTGTCATGACACACCAAAATAGTTTGTGTTACAGATGTGAAAAAAGATTCTTGTCATGCTTTGCTCTCTCCTATCATCAGTACAGATGTGAATCATCAATGTCTCGATCAAAATGTCCATCAGCATCAAATGACAGGAAGAAACACAGTGTCTGAACCAGCACCACCAACTTCCTTTGACAAGAACAATAAACTTAAAAACCTCCAGATCTGCCTCCATAGAGTTCAGAATTGAAGACAAACACCAGACTGAAAGCTGTGTTTTGTTGTCCTCAGAGTTAAGAAGTGTGCTCTAATGCACCACCTTCACAAAACAGTGACATTACAGAACATCAACCTGCCACAACGTCTAAAGTTAATCTAGTAGTGGTCAACAAGGACGTAGTTTCAGTGAGGATACTATTTCTAATTGACTTGGTTTAATCAGTCACTTGTGATTCTGTTGCTGGTTGGGGTTCAGTCCTGTTCATTGTTCACAAATGAAACCAGCTGCTCCTGTAACAATTTTTCACAATTGTTCTATACAGTTTAAGTTCATCCCCCAAAATGTTCTACTTTTTTTTTTTTTTTTACTACCAACTGTGCATGTGTGAATTAACTGTTGTAAAACCTAAAGAACACAATTTGTTGGTGTCAGAGTCCTGAATTCATGTGGTTTTGCATCAGTCATAAACAACATGATGAGTGAGCATAATGTGGATGAGACAGAATGACTCATGAGCTGGTAGTGGTTTAGTCCCAAACTGAGGACAACAGCATGAAGGAGATCACATTCCAGTCTAGGAGGAAGTCCACCACCACCAGAGGAGACATAAACAGCCTGTCAGACGATGTCGCAAAGCTTCAGTGCGCCATCTAGTGGTCCAGTCTGATACTGGTCCACTCCAGTGTTTTTCTTTATATCAAACAGGTTTCAACATTTTTATGCTGGTCTAACCCTGACCTGTAGAATGGGCTTGATTTGATTGGAAATGTGTTGAACTGCAGATGAATGTGTGTGGTAAAGAAAAATCATTTGATGTATTTAAAATTCAGGACATCAATGGAACCGACGCAAACATTTTGTCATGTAATGTTGTTTTCTGTTCTACTTTATCACCTTGTTTTATTCTAATTCTAAAGTGGACCTGAAACATAAGACAAAAGTATTTACCTTAATCACCCTTTAATGGCACCTGCAGATTACTTTTTCAGTTACTTCTTAATGTAACTTTTTCCAGTTATTAGTTCAGATTATGTAATTGTCAGGTCTGTATCAGTGAAATATGATGTCTCAATTTGATGTTATCATGTGCATCACTGGGTGTTTAAGTGTTATTTAAACAGACTCACTTAAGTCTAGTTTGTTGCATGGTTCAACTGTTTTCTAACTGGTTATGGTGATGAAGGAGTGTGAAATGTGTTGCGTGTAGCACAGATTGAAATCTTGAGTTGAATGTTGAAATATGTTGACACAGCACTCGGAGGATGTTTCTGTGAAGGTTAGTGTTCTCCTCATTGTTCTGCTGTTGGATCATAGACTGTCAACAACATGGCTTCCATATATTTTGACTGAACTGTGTGAAATCTTTAATGTCAAAAAGACTGGACAGTGTCAGGATTGATCAGGATCATCAGGCTTGTGACTGACTGGTTCAGGGTGAATGAAACATAATTTTCACACATGGATTAGCCTCCATAAAGTCTAGACTCTAATTTGGGATGTGATGAAGACTTGATATAGTGATCCAATTCTCCATCAAAAATGTATGTAACCATGGCTGGAAAAAAAAACCTATGAATTTTATTGTGACACTACATAAGCATTATGTGGCAAAAGAGATGTTTGTTCATTCATCCATCTTCTGAACCGGTTTTATCCTCACTAGGGTCACAGGGGTCGCATGGAGCCTATCCCAGCTACTTAAGGGTGAAGGCAGGGTACACCCTGGACAAGTCACCAGTTCATCACAGGGCTGACATATAGAGACAAACAATCACTCACTCACATTCACACCTATGGGCAATTTAGATTAACCAATTAACCTATCAATGCATGTCTTTGGATGGTGGGAGGAAGCTAGAGTACCCAGAGAGAACCCACACAGACATGGGGAGAACATGCAAACCACATAGAAAGGTCCCACCCCCATCTGCTGGTGTTGGAATTGAACCCAGGACCCTCTCCTGTTATCAAAACATGAGGCGGTGCAGTTAAATGTTGAATGTGAAAGTTTTTTTTTTTTTCTTTGGCGGGGCAGCGTCTATAAACCTCTAATTATACAAACATATATATAGCTGTGAATATATATACCAAATACACATATTAAAACACTCTATTAAACCAACCCAACAGAGTTTTTCACCCATCAAACTATATTTTCCAGGTCATTTTGGCAGTACAACAACTCACAATAGGTTCAGTTACCTTTTGGTCATTACTCCAGAGCATCTGTCTTGCCTGCACTGGCACTTTCCAACTCCTGGGTTTGGGTCTGCACCCCTACACAAAAACAACTACAACAAAATTTGATTTGTTTCTGTCATATGTCACTGATACACCACATAATTAAGGGGTGCCTGCATTGACCAGCTGGAAGAAGTTTGGCGTTGGAGCATTTATGTTTATTTTAAGGAATAAAGGAGAGGAGCTCCAGGGGAATGTTTGCTTCCAAAAGGATTTTAAGGACTGTTGTGCTATGGGTTTCACCAAGACGTGGCTCATCGAACAGGACCACAACTCCGATCTTACCACTGATGGCTTTGGGACCCCCTTCCGATTGGACCGAGGTACCGAAGTAACAGGTAAAACACACAGAGGTGTGGTACGTATGTGCACTTAAGGAAAAAAGAAACTCAACACTCAGTTTTGGGGGGGGGCAGAATAATTTTATCATTCTAGCGCTACTTAGCCTATAGTTAAATGTAAGCTGAGTGGGTGTAATGTGCTGGTTTTTGGAATATGGCGTCATTAGCCATGGCAGCAGTGGGTATGCAAAATCCCCGAGAAGCATCAAAGGTACCTATTCACCAGCCAAAGTCTCTGGCCACACAGGAATGGAGAGGAGGAAGCAAACACTCTTGCATTGTGTATTTTGCCAGGCCATCCTACATTAATGGCCAAAAACAAAGACGCTGATCTACTACACCTTGTAGAATGATGGAGTAGAATCCTTTCCTGTTGTAATATTCAGATGGAGCATCTGGTGGTGCCAACATGAGTGCCGCTGATCGCTCCTACACACTGAGGAAAGTGCCACTGGCTTCTAAAGCCCTGAGCTATTGTCCTAAATTCAGTGTCAGATGGGGTTTTAAAAAATACAGACATTACCTTGACAATGACAGCGCAAACATGGTTAGTAACAGTAACAGCAGTAGACTACCCTATGCCAAAAAGATGTCCGATGGTGCGGAATTCAACATCTGTTGCCAATCTCCAAAGACATATCGCCACACTACGCTGCAGACAATGGCTTGAAGTACCTTGAAAATCTCTCTCTCTCTCTCTCTCTTTTGTCATCGCAAATGCCCATCTACATCTTGCGTTGGATCTGACTAATAGTACTCGAGCATTCTTGTATTCTTTGAAATGGTAGCACATGTAATAAAACAAGCTGAGAAACTGTGCAATGTTCATGTTTCTGTATTCCATGTCGACGTTTTCAGTGCTTTCACTTCTTTCAGTGCTTTGTTCATGAAAGCCAGGAGGGTCAACAACAACAACTTAAGTAGTCTAAGGAGAAGCAGGCGCTTTTTGATTACATCATACTATGCAAATTTGATCACACACGTGGTCACTAAACATGATGACGTGTCGCCTGTATGGAACTGGACTGGCTTTTTACTAATGTGAGTGCAAATTCTCTGGCCAGGGATTAGATCAGGGATTTGATTGATGGTCATGATAAAACTCATTTGATGTGATCACATGAAAGACAAACAGCTGACAATGATGCTCTGAATGTGCTTTAAGTCCTGTTTGTGAAAATAAATGGGTTGGCTTTGAGTTGTGTAGAAGCTATCTCTACTTAACATCATATTTGAGACTGAAAGTTGTTTCTGTTTCTTTGTCCTTCAACATCTTTTCATGTCACAGGTTCTCACTTAAATCTGTTAAGTTTCTATTTATTCTGTTAAGAGTCTGGAACAACTAAAGCTTTTAGCTTGGGTTTTTATTCCTGTTGAATGATAAGAAACATCCTCAAACAGGTAGACTGGGACTTTGTGAAACACAGGATGGAAGGGGAAGGACGGTTTTCATTTTGATCTGTTCAAGTCATGTCTTTGTCCCTTAAGGTAAGACAGAATGTTCGAACTGCAAAAAAATTACATGTTATTCCTTATGTTTTTATTAACTTCTGTTGGTTGATGCCCATGTGTTTGTAACACAGAAAGACTGTTCATTTTGTTCGGTTCATGTACTGTTCATGTCCCTTAAGATATTTGATTTAAAACATGTCTCTGTGCCTTTTTGTTTCAGTCTCAACAAACCCACTGTAACATATGTCACTGTCCTGCACGAGTAAAGCACAGTAATAACAATAATCACTTTACTGTCCACAGATGTGGAAATTTGTCTTTGGCTTCACATGTAGGTTTTAAAAATCACAAGTATACAGAATAAATACACAATATTTTATTACTGTGAAGACAAACAATCAAGGCTAACAAATGTTTTGGAGACACAGTTACTTTTAGAAATCAGTCATTTCATAATTTAAAAAAAAAGTCACATACAAGCACAGACAGCTGCAGAACAGAAGGACACTGGGAAATGGCACAGTTTTGAACTTAGAAAATCAAGTCCAAATTCTCATTTTTTTTTTAATTCCATAAAAATTTTGGTACATTTGCTCTGGCATTTGTGACTCATGATAGTTGGATTGCTGAATGGAGTACGTGACATGAAAAATAACCAGCCCTCATCTAAAACAGACTAAAAGGCAAATTTCAAACAGATACACAGAAATCTGTATTATAAGACTTCTAAACAGTATAGTTCTGCTAGAGGAGGAAAAACCTTTGCTGAAATGTATTTAGCTGAAGACAGTGTGCTTGGTGATGGTCCTCAGAGCTTAATCTTACCAGCTACAGGACTAGTAGGATAAAGTGTTGAGAAGCGACCCAGAGTCCAGATTGGGAAGACATTTCTGTAGGAGGTGTAACTGATAGCACAGCTCTTGTTGAATACACCTGCAATATTCTCCTGAATGAAAGAAAGAGCACACATGATTTTTCAAATGACATGGACATTCACTTGACTTCTTGACGTGCTATTGGAAAGATGATCTTTCCACTTGTGAATTTGAAATTACAGTGCTTTTACTGTGACCTACTACTTGGATGAAACTGTTTTGGATGTGTTAATTCCTCTGCTACAGCTTTTTTAAAATTTTGGTTTGTAATTTTTGGTTTTTGAAAATTGTGTGTGCTATAAATGTGCAAACTCATCAGCTAACAGCAGCAGAACATTAATAAAAGCAGCGTTTATTGTTCACCATGAATCACTTGTTGCTCTCCACAATGTTGAAAAGTTCAAATGTTATTTTCATCTTGGCATCTCATGGATCAATATTTTGTCCCAGATTTTCAGTTGACAATATGACACGAGGGGGCGTTCATGTGGAACTTTCATGTTTATAACTAGTATTTACCGTAATAGGGGTTTTTCATGCATGACCTGGAAACAGTTTGAAATGACTGACTTTGTGTATCATTTCTTCCGGTTTACTTGTCAACAGTGACTGAGGTCATATCTACGTGTCACTGCTGTGTGCCCCATAGTACACTGAATAAAGAACGGCAATTATATTTAAGTTTTCATGGTTTCCTTCTGATTTACTTGAGAAGAAGAAATAGGTGGTTGTAATTCACTGAGATGAGGAACTGAACTTCAGAATCCAATCAGGAAGTGCGGTCGTGTGTAACACCAGCATTTCTGGGAGGAGGATTACCATGGAAACAGTGGTCCCTAGAGAAGTGGGCATACTCTCAAGTTTTGCCCCCTTTTTTTTTAAAGCAGTCCAGAAAATGCCATTTTAGAAACAGTGACAGTGTCAGACTTCTCTATTTATTTTACCCCATAATCCATCACTAGTATTTACTCACTATTATAAAATCCTCATGACTTGATCAGGAGCAGTTTGTAGGTTTTACAGGTCACACAAGAAGCTGCATGAATGTAAATGTATTCAACATGAGGCAAACATAGGATACCATTACCTTTCATAATGTTACCTTACTCACACACTTTAGCTATTGGTGACAAAACCTCTCCTCTAAATGTGCAGTCATGTGGCCAATAGTTTAAAACAGTGACTCATTCTGAAACCACTGTAAAACTTACCTCAAAATTTTGTATTCCATCAAAGTAGGTTCTCTCAATATTCATTCATTCATTCATCTTCTATACCCGCTTTATCCTCACTAGGGTCACGGGGGTCGCATGGAGCCGCGAAGGCGGGGTACACCCTGGACAAGTCGCCAGTTCATCGCAGGGCTGACATATAGAGACAGACAATCACTCTCAC
>JAQQZY010000009.1:4976570-4988308 GCA_030068375.1 Ostorhinchus rueppellii
AAATTATATATCAAAACATAGGAAAAAGGGTGTTCTTTCAGAAAGTGTTTACATTTTCATCTTACAGTGGTTAGTTTATTGATCTATGATCCTCCAAGTGCAGGCACTGTTAAATTTCTCCTACTGACATGTTTGACCAACTCTTACATTGCACAGTCACTACTTATTAAATCCTTGCTTTTATTCAACATATCTTACATCAATGTGTTCCTACAACCCTTCCCTGTCCTCACATGCAAGAATTTTCCAGATAGGATGTATGGTTTTTGATTTAGAGCCTTTTGTTTGACAGTTGCAGTGATTTCAGCTCACTGATTCTTCTGTGTCATTAAACCAGCAGGAGGCAGCGCATGCCCATAGAACACAGGCCTGACAGCTGATTGGCTGAAACTGTTAGCCCTTCTACAAAAAACACTTCATACCTACATGTCTTAGTTGTAACTAACAAATTGTACGGTTTTCTATTTATATCCATTTGTTCCACAGTTACTGTCTCAGATTGGCTGTCATTCAAAGGAGCTGTGTAAAAGCACATATAAACTGCAGAAAAGGGCTGAGAGCTGATGGGCTGAAATGTGCTTGGCTCTAATACTTATAAGTGATTAAACTGATTCTCTCGCTCTCTTTGTCTATCTATATATGTCGATTTGTCTATCTGTCTCTGTCTCACAAAGTAAGGTTTTTCAAAATAAAGACCTCATTAAATATCCTGAATGATACTGATATGATACAATCACCCACACACCCACCCACACACACACACAAACACAGTACGGTTTTCAAAATAAAAGCCTCATTCAAAATTATATATTATGAAGATTAAGAATTATATGTATATAAAAAATGATTAACACTGATTATTTCTCTCACAAACATGCACGCACACTCATAAATAAACACTGTATGGTTTTCAAAATAAAAGCCTAATGAAAAATGTGAAATGATGACCTTTTAATAACTTTATACACATATATATATATATATATATATATATATATATATATATACATACACACATACACACACACACACACACACACACACACACACATAGGGGTGAAGCGTGATGGGTCACGGTTGGCAGCATGAGAGGCGGTGCGTGCCCGCAAGGTCCCGCCCAATGCTGCTTGCAGCTTTAATTATTCCTGTTTTCACCAAGCTCTCAAGATGTTTAGGAAAGTCCATTTGTGAAGGAGGAGATGAAAGGGACAGTAATGATTTTGTAGATGGTGTGGATGTAGCAAGTGGGGTCCGGGGCTGTGGTGAAGAAGTTGCTGGAGCTGAATCCTTTTTTGTTTTTTACTTGTTTTTTTTTTGTTTTATTCAATTTATAGAGATTTTTTTAGGTTGTTGTCCACAATTATTCCAAGATATTTTACACCCATTGGAGACCATTTAAATGTAGAAACACCTTGACACTCAGAGTGATTGAATGTTGTAATTGGAATAATTTCACTTTTATCAGAGTTTACTTTATAACCTGAGACCGTACTATATAAATCAAGTAAATGTTGCAGTCGAATAAGGGATTGAGATGAGTCAGTTATATATAACATAACATTGTCAGCTAGCAAGTTAATTTTATGGGTTGTCTGACCAACAACAAAACCCCTGATGTCAGAGTCCTGCCTAATTGCCTCTGCCAAAGGTTTGATAGCCAGTATAAACAGGTCTGGCGATAGCGGACAGCCCTGATGGGGGACGATCTATTCAAAGGGAACACAGAGGACATGTGCCCATTCGTGGTAATCCTTGCTTTAGGTTTGTGGTACAGAGTTCTCACCCAATCAATAAAATTTTGCCCAAAACCAAATTTTGCCAATACCTTAAACAAGTAGGGCCACTCCAGCCTATCAAAGGCTTTCTCAGCATCTAATGCTACAGCCACAGCTGGGTCAGATCTTGATTTTGCCGAATTAATTATATTGAACAGTCTACACAAGTTATTTAGCAGATATGCGCTTCTGAATAAAGCCACTTTGGTCTGGATTAATTATTTTTGGTAATATATCGCCAAGTCTATTCACTAACAATTTTGAGATTAATTTATAATCAGTGTTTAATAATGAAATAGGTTGGAAAGAGGCATATTTCAGTGGGTCTTTATTTTTCTTATATATAACTGTTGTTATGGCAGTTCTAAAAGACTCAGGCAAACTATGCATTTTAGATGATAAATTTATTACCTCCACCAAGGAGGTTATGTTTTCATCGGCATTGGTTTGTCTGTCTGTCTGTTTGTTTGTCTGTTAGCAAGATAACTCAAAAAGTTATGGACGGATTTTCATGAAATTTTGAGTGAGTGAGTGCTTCTCTAGTTACATCTGTAATTAGTGGGATGAGTAAATTTTTAAATTTCTTATAAAATTCAGGAGGAAAACCATCCTCTCCTGGTGCTTAGTTGGATTTAAGTGAGTTTAAAGCTTTGTTGATTTCTGTCCGAGTAAAGGGGAGGTCAAGATTCTTTCGATCCTCATCACTGATTTTTTATAATTTAATTGTGGATAAAAAATTATCAGTGTGGGTCACATCAACTGGGAGTTCTGATTTATATAAATTGGAGTAAAAATTTTTAAATGTATCATTTCTCTGTTGGGTTATGTGAAACTGTACCCGTGTCAGTTTGAATAGCATTAATTTTCCTACTGCTTTGCTCTGCCTTTAGTTGCCATGACGATATTTTATGTGCCTTCTCTTCCAACTCGTAATACGTTTTAGTTTTCAAAATGTCTCTTTCAGTTTTGTAACTATTTAATGTATTGTATATACGTTTTCTCTGAACTAAAGATCGGTAAGTGTCATTAGAAACATTTCTTTGAAAGTTTTTTTCCAATTGTAAAATTTATTTTTCTAACTTTTCAATATCTTCCATGTATTTCTTCTTTAGACCTTTTGTATAAGAAATGATTTGCCTCCTTAAATAAGCTTTTAACATATCCCAGAAGGTAAAACAATTGTGAGAGGAAGCACTATTTATATCACAGAAAAATGTAATTTGATCTCTTAAGAAAGTACAGAAATCATCTCTCTGAAGGAAAGTGGGATTCAGACGTCATCTATAGGGTCCTCTCGGCACATCGGGGAACAAAATTGACATGGTGAATGGTCAGACAAAATTCTGGATAAATATTCAGATTCCAGTACTCTATGAAATAACTGGGTAGATAACAAAAATAAATCAATTCTAGTGTGAGAATTGTGAGGGTATGAATAGAAGGAATAGTCCCAAGTCTGAGGGTGTAACTGCCTCCAAATGTCAATTAGGTTTAGGTCATTCATAAAAGTTCGAGTTGTCTTAGCTGCTTTTGACCTGGTGATGGTTTTAGATGATTTGTCCAGAGCAGGATCTAAACAGAAATTGAAATCACCCCCTATTAGTACATTGGGCACATGCGTGAGCGAATGCTGGTGCGTATCTGGCTGTCGCTGCTCACTGGTACATTTTATATGTTTTTATATTTTTATTTCACCTACCACCATTGACATCGTGCCTGCTGCTGTCGGATACTGTCCATCATCTTCAGCGGGTATGGATGTGTGATCTCCACCTGTCTGGCTGTCTTTATCCACTCAGCCGCGGGGGTTAACTTTGGGACTCTTTTCCAACTGACGTAAAAGCATAATGCTGGTGTATATAGCTGCCCAGATGAAAAGCTTCTTCAGCCAAGCTGCTCCGTCCGGTATCGAAATCATCAGACAACTTGGTCTCCTTCGCCGGCCTCACAACATCCACAGAAGCTCCTAGCAGAGGTTTGTTGTCACCCCGGCAGAACACAGCATGATACCATCCATCTGGTAAGTTGGGCACATTGCATCCTGCTCATGGCATCAGAGTGCTGTTGCACCCTGGATTTCTAGTGCTGTGAACACAGCGCCTCTGACTTCCCGGAGGTGTAGCGGAAAACATGGAGTCGAACACACCGGACTGGATTTTAGACGCTCCAGTGACCATCACGCAACCAATCCCAAAACGCTGTAAGACCACCACACACTTGACTAGATACAACTCATGGAGTGGACTCCAGTCTGCGTGCAGTGGATTACAATGTCTTGCTTCCTGTACAGAAAATCACCCCTCAATCTGTCATCAAAATTGATCACAAATAAATCTGTTCTCTTAGAAGAACACATCAGGGAGAAAGGACATGTGCCTTATAGAGACCTGGCACCAGCCTGAGGTTTACTCTGCCCTGAATGAAGCCTGCCCCCCTGGTTACAGCTACTTGGAAGTAGCTCACAGCACTGGTCGTCGAGGTGGCCTAGCTGTCCGGCAGGACCTGAAGCATTCCACCATTCCACTTCCCACAATATTCCCCTGTGAATGCCTTGCATTTACATGTAAGCCTCCTTTTCCCATGACTGTTCTCCTAATCTACCGTCCCCCCCAAACCCAACTCAACCTTCATCCCAGAAATATATAATCTCCTCACACCACTCAGTACAACCTCTGTCAACACCATCATTCTTGGAGATATAATTCTCCATGTTGACACCCCCTCATGTCACCCTGCAGCTGAATTCCTTCAGCTTCTGGACTCTTTAAACCTCCAACATCATGTTGATGTCCCCACACACTCTAAGGGACAGACATTGGACCTGGTCATTTCCAACTCCGCCCCCATCAGAAACCTACAGGTCTAGGATTTTGGGGTGTCCGATCACAAAGTCGCGGGCATTCCCATTCTCCCGCACCAAACCCAAGTGGCAAATCAACTCTCCTCTAGCTGCTCTGACTTCCTCTGTCACTGTCTCAGTGGATTTTTTACAACCAGTCCCTGAGCAGTCTTCTAGATCTCCATGCACCATTAAAAAGCTGGACTGTCTCGTTGACTCAGCTTCTTGGTACACCAGTGAGCTGCGAAAGATGAAGATGGCTGGGCGTGTCCTGGAAAGGCGTTTCAAAGCCTCCAGACTAACTGTACATAAACAGGAATACAGAAAACACAAAAAAGATTATGCACTATCTCTCAGGGATGCACGGTCACAGTTCTATTCTAACAAAAGCCCTGGTGATCCAAAACAACTTTTCACAACAATAAATCATCTTCTCAAACCCAAATCAGACTCAAAATCAGAAGACACTGAGGAGAGATGCAACCAGCACATCACTTTTTTCATACAAAAAGTTGATAACATCCGCTCTCGACCCCCACCACCCAACCACTCCCAGCTGCTGACCCACAGTCTGGGTTCCTCCAGCCTCTCTGCTCCTTTTGTAATGTCACACAGGCAGAAGTTGAAAACATAATTTGGAAAATGAAGCCATCCACCTGTGCCCTGGACCCCCTCCCTTCTGCCCTGCTAAAGACCAACCTCTCCACCATAAGCCCTCTCATCACCACGATTATCAACCACTCCCTCCTGGCCTGCTATGTCCCAACTCCTCTCAAAACTGCTGTCATTAAACCACTACTCAAAAAACCCACTCTGGACCCAGACATTCTTGCCAATTACAGACCGATATCAAACCTTCCATTCCTCTCAAAGGTACTAGAAAAAGCAGTTGCAGCTCAACTCCATAACCACCTCAAGGAAAATAATTTATTTGAAAAATTCCAGTCTGGTTTCTGCCCAGGTCATTGCACTGAAACAGCCTTGGTCAGCGTCACAAATGATCTCCTGATCTCTCCTCATCCTCCTGGACTTAACAGCTGACTTTGACACAGTTGACCACAACATCCTTCTTCACCGCCTGCACTCCACCATCGGTGTGACTGGAAACGCACTCAACTGGTTCTCGTCATACCTGACTGGCAGAACTGAATATGTTGTACTGGGCAAAGCACAATTATGCACACCCAGCATCACCTGTGGTGTCCCTCCGGGCTCAGTGCTGGGCCCCACCCTCTTTACTCTCTACCTCCTCCCCCTGGGAGACATCATCAGCAGGCATGGAATATCATTCCATTGTTATGCTGATGACCTGCAACTGTATCTCAAGACAAACCCCTCTTCTACTGCTACCCTGCCATCCACCACACTAACCACCTGCCTGGAGGAGATAGAGGCATGGATGAAGCTCAACTTCTTGCAGCTAAACTCTCACAAAACAGAAGCCATCGTTGTCGGTACACCACATCAGCTACATTTTTCTACCATCATCAACATCACCTTCTGTGGTCAAAACATCCCCCTTTCCTCGTCAGTCACCAACATGGGTGTTAAAATTGACCCTCAACTCACCTTTGACACCCACATCAAACACCTCTCCAAAACATCTTTTGTCCATCTCAAGAGCATGGCCAAACTCCGTCCAGCACTTACACTAACGGATGCAGAGAAGCTTGTCCACGCCTTTTGTCTCCTCCAGGCTAGACTACTGCAATGCACTCATCGGGATCCCTAGCAAGAGCATCCAAAAACTGCAATACATCCAGAACAGTGCTGCTAGGATCCTAATGAGGGTGCAAAAATATGCCCATATCACCCCCATCCTCAAATCACTCCACTGGCTCCCTATCAAATTCAGAATTAACTATAAAATTTCTCTCCTCACCCATAAATGCATTTATGGAAACGCCTCTCTCTACCTCAAAGAACCTTCTCACCACACAGACTTTCACCCGTTCTCTCCGCTCAAATTCAGCCAACCGCCTTAAACCACCCAGAACCAGACTTCGTACTGTAGGAGACCGGGCTTTCTGTTCAGCTCCTCCTGGTTTGTGGAATGCCCTCCCTGACCATCTACAGTCACCACAATCTGTGGACAGTTTTAAAAAGGGACTTAAAACCCATCTTTTTACTGAGGCATATGCTTTATCCAATCTATGTCCTACTGCTTTTATCTGTTGTGCTCTTGTATCTGAATCTGTTGCACTTTGAGATTTTAACTGAAATGTAAAGTGCATTACAAATAGTCTATTATTTATTATGTTGTCCACCTGCAATTTTTAGAAAAATGTCTTGCATGAACATGTCATCATCATAGTTAGGTGCATATAAATTGAGGAGTGGCCATTTTTCTGAAAATATTCTACAATTAACGAAGACATATTGCCTTAAAGGATCAATAATAGTATCAATAACTTCCAATGGTGTGCTTTTACTCACTAAAATGGCAACTCCTCTGGCCCTTGAATTGAAAGAAGAGGATATCACCTGTCCTACCCACTCTTTTTAATTTCTGATGTTCTTGCGATGGGAGGTGGGTTTCTTGGATGAAAGCTATGCCCACTTGTAACTTTTTCAGATATGTTAACACCCTTTTTCTTTTGACTGGTCCATTCAGGCCATTAACATTAAAACTGACAAACTTCAATGTTCTGTCCATTCAGTGTGGGTTATATCATAATGTTTGTAATAGATAAAATCAGTGAATACAATACATGACACATAATGGGAGCATTCATACAAAAACAAAACAAAAAACAAAAAGAAAAAACAGAGTGAGCAGAAACCCATATAGTGCCAGCTCCGAACATCTGGCACACCTCCCTTCATCTGGTATGGTCAAGTAATTATGAACAACCTCTAGTTTAATAATGAACCTAAATACTGCTGCCTTCTGGGGGCTTCTCCATGCAATCATAGCATGACAGACTTTCTTAACACTCTTAACTTAGTCATATGTTGGCATCCCACTTAAAGAGGATTAATAATAATAATAATAATAATAATAATAATAATAATAATAATAATTAATAAAAACAATTTTACTATGTATATAGATCTATATTTACCAATGAACACAATCAGTCCTTAGGAAAAACTTACTGCGGTGGTTAGTGATTACAAGTGAACCTGCTCAAAGTGGAGTCAGTTTAATTTTTAACTTCATTTTCCCAGTGTATTATCCACAAACACTGCTGTCTCCTTCGGTGTTTTAAAGAATTTCCCCTTTCCATCCTGGAGGGTTATCCTCAGTGTTGCAGGGTGTAGTAGAGAATACTCAATGCCCATAGATCTCAGCTTCTTTTTCACCTGGTCATATTCCTTTTGTCGCTTAACAAGGCTAGCGCTGAAGGGGAAGAACATCACTGGCTTATTCTCAAACATGATGGGACCTTTATTTGCCCTGGATAACTTGGTGACGATGCAGAGTATCTTCTCCCGGTCCTGGTACTTCAGCAGACGTATAAGTACAGGCCTTGGCCTCTCATCAGCGGATGGTCTTGGCGCAAGTGTCAGGTGTGCCCGCTCTATCATCAAAAGCTCGGTGAAATGCTCACGTCCCAATATATTTGGCAGCCAGTTATCAATAAATGCTACCGGGTAATTTCCTTCACAGCCTTCACGTAGATTCACAATCCGAATGTTGTTGCGCCTGCTGTAGTTCTCCAGTGACTCAACTTTTTCCAGTAAAAACTTGTTATCCTTGGTGAGGTTAGCAAGCTGGGTGGTCCATATCAGCTATCTGGTCCTCTACTTTCCCAATGTGGTCCTCCATGTCAATGATACGGGATGGCAGTCCATCAAGCAAAGTCTTCAGGCCCGATAGGGACTCATCAATCTCTGCCGTTCGCATTTCCATCTTGTTGGAGAGGGCTTGATTACAAACTCATATCTCCTGAAGTAGAAGTGCCATGTCCACAGTTGGTTGCACAACGTGCTCATGCATCACCTTGCTAGCTCCTCCGTTGGATTTTCTTCTTCACACAACAAAGATTGCACGGTTGTCGGGTTAGTTTGCCTACTTTTAGACCGGAGGGCTATTTTAAAGGTTATCAACCAGAATAGGTGCAAATTTACGTGTTTCACAAGTTTTAAGAGTGTATTTAAGGATAAGATCTCGGAGAGCCTACAAACTGCGTCTACCTAGCAGCGTTGCATCACGTGACCACCTGCAAAGTCTTTGTTAATCAGTGATATTACATTCTCTTCATGTGTTTTAAGATCATAGATTTTATATCATCAATGAAAAGTCATGGGGAACTTATTAAACTATAGAGGTAAGGTGAATGCTGTTTTATAACGCGTGTTGTGTTGTGTCTCAGCCTGTGGAAAATACTACAGAGGACAAAAAGAAGGCAAAGGTGGAAAAGGTGAAGAAGTGCATCCGGACGGCAGCAGGGACATCCTGGGAGGACCCTAGTCTGCTGGAGTGGGACGCAGGTACAGACCACCTCAAGAACCACCACACAGATGCAGATGTTTGGGTGTTGTTGTTACTGGTCATTTCACTGATGTGGTCACTGGTGATCACGTTGTCTGACTGGTCTCATTCCTGTTCATCCTGTTGTAGATGACTTCCGTATATTCTGTGGTGACCTTGGCAATGAGGTCAACGATGACATCCTGGCCAGGGCCTTCAGTAGATACCCATCCTTCCTCAAAGCCAAGGTTATTTGTTATTAATATTTTGTCTTCCTGTTCTCAGTTCAAATATTTATGTCCTCACATAAAACTGCTCAGTCTTGATAACTGCTATCATCTCTTTTAGTTTTTGGATCATTAAACACTGATATCAATTTCATTTTACTCCTTCAGCATCTGTAGACATCAGTTTCTCCTTTCAGTGACTAAAATATGTGGTGTTTGTGGTTCTTGTCAGGTGGTGAGAGACAAACGTACAGGAAAGACGAAAGGCTATGGCTTTGTCAGTTTCAAAGATCCCAACGACTATGTTCGAGCCATGAGGGAGATGAACGGTCAGTTTGAAAGATGTTTCACTTCACTGCTATTTTTTTTTTCATAGCTTTAAGGCCTGTCCTGTTTCAATAGATGTACTATTGTACAAAAATTGTAGTTTTGTATTGTCGTTTAGTGTTATAGTCAAAAAGTTCTCTTGTTCTCTCTCAAATGTCAAAGACAGCCCCAGAAATCTACAAAGGAGGAATCTACTGATGGAAATGGGTTACTTAAGTGTTTAGACTCTAATGGAGCATATGTAGGAAAATAATTATTATATCCCTGAAATTGAGTTTCAGGGATATAATGGTTTTCCCACCACCACTGGACATTCTTCCTATGAATGTGATAACTAGGACAGATTTAAGATAAATAAATAAATAGGACAGGAGTTGGTTGGATTTCTTCATCTTTTATAACCAACATAGGGAGCTCCTAGTGAAAGACCCCAATTTCAGCTTCTCCATGACCATTTTAAGTCGACCAGTGCTTTAGTTGAAAATTAGTTTTTTGGACATAAATTAAACAATGATAGGTTGAGACAAAATTTGGTTCATATTGAGAATCTTTCGCTATACCATCCAAAGTTCATATGGTGTCATGTTCCTTCACTAGGGGAAGTTTTGCAGGGATAGATTAGTTGTCTGACTTTCATTCTGCTACAATCAAGTCAATGTAGCTCAAGTTGAGTTCATATCAAATGTCTATTATCTTGCTTCATGCCACCACCTTGAGTTTACATGATGTCATATTTTGACACCAGGTGGTGTGTTTTTTCCAAATGGTTGGGGGATGTTTGATAATGTTCTGAAAATGTCAAGTAAACACTTATAGATGTTTCTATAAAATACTCATTTCATTTTGAATCTCCCCCACACTCT
The DNA here is from genome assembly GCA_030068375.1 of Ostorhinchus rueppellii. NCBI lineage: Eukaryota > Metazoa > Chordata > Actinopteri > Kurtiformes > Apogonidae > Ostorhinchus > Ostorhinchus rueppellii. The sequence goes on from JAQQZY010000009.1 coordinate 4,987,019, forward strand.
GCTTTCTGAATAACAATTATGTTGGTATCTTTTTGTATATTATGTCATTTATTGCTTTATTATATAGGAGATGACTGGGGGGATTTTGGGGATATAACCATCAGCCCCTGACAGCGTAAACCTCGTTTTGATAAACTTTTTGTTGCCTTTGTGTGAGAAATTTTAGACTCTCCCTCTCCCTCTTTGTGTGATTCAGCCTATAATTACAGCACAGATTACACTGGACTTTTTTTTTTTCCCTCTTCAGGGAAGTATGTCGGCAGTCGTCCCATAAAGCTGAGGAAGAGCATGTGGAAGGACCGCAACATGGAGGTGGTTCGCAAAAAACAGAAAGAGAAGAAGAAACTGGGCCTCAGATAGTCCTCTGTGCTCCTGTGTACAGACACACAATAACATTTTTTTTTTTTGGTCAGAATTAGGAAATATGTCTCTGATGTAATAGTGTTTTTTTTTTCTTGGAATAAAACCCAGATTTATCATCTGATATGGTCACATTTTTGTCATTTGTCACAACCTGTAGCCACAACAGAGGATCCAGCTAGTGGAATACAAACTAATAAATATTAACACTTTATTATTATGATTATTATTAGTGTTGAGCCTCAGCACAAATTTGACAGACTTGTATTTGAGATATTGTGCTGCAAAAATCCAAATCTTACCAAGTGTATTTTTCTCATTTCTAGTCAAAATATCTCATCACACTAAAAGTAACTTGTAAGTGAATATATAAGAACTTATTTTTAGACAACAGATCTTGAAATTTGTATTTCAAGAAATCTTACCAAGATAATTTTCATTTGTTCAATTGGCAGATTTTTTTTTTTTTGGTAAATGGATTGCGTTTATATAGTGCATTTTCCACACCTTCATGATGCCTGACATTCACCCATCATGCAGCAAGGGGCTGGGAGCAACTTACAGGTCAGTGTTTTGCTCAAGGACACTTTGACATGTTGAGCCAGATTTGAACTACCGACCCTTCAGTTATTGGACAACCTGCTCTACTAACTGAGCCACAGCTGCCCCTTTTTGTTTAATTTTTTTAAAAAAAGCCAGTGGAACAAGTAAAAATTGTCTCGATAAGATTTCTTGAAATATGAATTTCAAGATCTGTTGTCTAAAAATAAGTTTTTATATTTCACTGACATCAGGTTTATTCCTATATTTAATTTACCAGTCATGTAAAAGCTCAGATTAAAGTTGAAGTTTTTATATTTAAAGGAACAGTCCACCGTGTTTTCATACTGAAATATGTCCTTCTCTGACCTGAGACGAGTTGATAGAGAC
>JAQQZY010000009.1:5200291-5211864 GCA_030068375.1 Ostorhinchus rueppellii
AGGAGCTGGAGGAAGTGTCTGGGGAGAGGGAAGTCTGGGCATCCCTGCTTAGGCTGTTGCCCCCGCGACCCGGCCCCTGATAAGCGGAAGAAAATGGATGGATGGATTTTTTTTGGCTAAAGCTGAGTAATTTCTGTAGATATGAGGTATTTTGAAAAAAACTTAGAATGGAGGTCATTGTAAAAAAAATTAGGGTCGGCTGTTTTTTCTAGGGTCGGTGGGGTACCCAGAAACAACGTTTTTTTTAGGCCTTACACACAGTATTGCACAAACATTTGGTAATTGGCAGAATATTGTTAAAATTTGGGAATTCGTAATTTAAATAAGAACAATTTGTACAATATGACTTCTTAGCGTATTCTTAACACAACTTACAGATTAAAGTGGATCTACAAATGCACAAAACATTTAGTAACAGGAAGAATATTGTTAAAATTCCACTTAAGACATTGTAGGTTGTTCATGTTTGTTCAGGTTATTCCCATTTTTTGTGAAAGGATAGTTTGTAAATGTTAACATTTTCATGGTTTCATAAAAATTCGGGGTTGTCATTATTTCTGATTGTTAATACCTTCAGTGTAATTTTTGCATTTTACAAACTCATCTCATTGGCTGGACCTTTGGTGGGCCGGTTTTGTCAATTGTTTTACACCCATGAAGTAGCATATCAAATACTGGAGGAAAGGAAGATGTAAAACATATTTGATTTCTTATCTTTTTTGACCATATTGTTCTTTTCATCTATTCAATGTCAGTTTATTGGGTACTTTGAAAACCCTTTGAATTGTATTGTCTTGACTCTTTAGACAATAAAACAAACTGAAGTGAACTGAAAAGTGAACATGGTAAAGGAGAACATAGAAATGGATGCTGTAAATTATTCTCATTTCATCCATTTTAGATAGCAACACTAAACTACTTTATTTTTTACAAAGGATTTTAACCAATAATCAGTAGAGAATCAGAGCAATGAACGGTGATAACAGTACTGGTACTAATAAAATATTATCAGTTCCCATCCACAATGGTAATTTGTCTTTTATGGAACATAACACCATCCAAATCCTTAAAATCAAATTTAAAGTCAGTGTTGACCATTGTTCTCTCTTGAATAAAATAGTTATATTTCTTTTATGTCATGTTCATACATGTTCATATTTGTGGCTGGTGTTTGTAGAACAGAAATGTTCAGACTTCATCTCTCCACTTGAGCACTGAGTGAATGGTTTAACAAGACAAAAAAACATGAAACAGATTTGTGCAACATAATTTCCTATTTCTGCCACAGTGATTACATTATAAACAGTCAAGTGAATGCACCCCTACCAACAGGGATGTTTTAAGGTCTGAAGCAAAAGCACAAGCCTCCCCATTTCTTCTACATGGGATGAAGGCAGTGAAACCTGGTATTTGTCATTTTACCAGAGTTTTGTCTTTCAGGCAGAACAGTGTGATAAGTGAGAGGAGGAGGAAGAAGAGAGCGGAGCTGCTTTGTATTTCTATTGCAGTGTCTGCAGGGAAATACACAACACACCAATGAGGGGTCAAATGTGAACATTCTGTGAGCTTATTATTGTATGAGTCTGTGTAGTTTTCTTTAAAGAAAATATCACATAGTTTCCCTTAAAATAACTCAGATCTCAGCCGTGATGTGAAAGCTCGGCAGCTGTAGCTCTGTCCAGCCTCCAGATGAATATATACTGATAAGTTCACACCCTTCAACAGCAACTTAGTATATTTTGGTGTGTAATATTTAGTGACATGCTCTCTGGTGGTACTTTGTCAGTGGCAGTGTCTGTTTTGCTTGTTTGGCCTTTTTATGAATGAATGAATGAATGAATGAATGAATGAATGAATGAATGAATGAATGAATGAATGGTTTGTACATCAGTCATTCCACACAGTACATTAACCATAATAACTATAAAAAAAAATTTTTTTAAAGGGTAGAAGGCTAGAAGCAAAAGCTATTTGTGCCTATCCTTTTTTAGATGAGGGGATATTAACTCTGGTCCACATTGCAGACACATCCTATGACAGTAATGCAACCTAACTTTAGATGTACCTGCAATTGATATGAAAATAGGACCAAGGTCCCTGTTTCTCACTGGCATGTTCTATCAAGAATCAATAACAAGTTGAATGCGTGAGGTTGTCAGGTTCTGATACTATTAGTCCTGTGGTCTGGATGCAGGAGATCGTACAGTAGTTGGTCTGTTATTGTTTTTTCTGTTTTTTTAGGTGGAAGGTTTTTAGATGTATTCTCTGTTCCCTGTGTCTGCAGAGGCTGGATATTTTCAGGTGTGGAATTTTAATTGCACAGCTGTTTTTCATCTCGTTTACCCCACTATATATACGCTAGTCTCGCTTGACACTGTTCCAGGATGTAGTATGATCTAGGCTGATTCTGAACACCTCACTCCTTGTGCCCAGCCGCTGCAGTTTTGTCTCTCTGTGTTGTATTGTTGTTTCCTTGATTTTTTTTTTTTTTTTCCCTGTATGAACACTAAGTTTTTGAATCTGTTCATTTGATACTTTCCCTGAGTGGTCCCTTTTAGTTGTTACTTTTACTTTGTATTTTTTCATGCAAGTCTGTTGCATTTTTCCCTTTTTTGGGTCTCCTTTTGTTTATGGAGTTATTGTTGACATTTTTCCTGTTAAGGACATTCTTTGTTGTACTTTCCCCTAGTGGGTCATTTTCTGTTCTGGACTAAACTTGTCATTTTCTCCTTGTTGTGAAGTTATTAGAATACATTTTTGTTGTTACTGTAAGATCTGTCTGTACTTGGATTCTTCCACTGGCTCACTCGTAGTACTTTTACTGGAGGAGAACTCAACTAATTCAGTGAAATTATTACTTACTTATTATTACTATTTACATGTATCAAATAAACAGATGCCATGCCATTAAAAATATGGAGCATTATAAGTAAAGCATTTCTCAAAACTGTGAAGACACTTTGTAGACATTGTGTCAAGGAAGCTACATATAAAATTTGGAATGAATCCAACCAGTAGTTTTGTAGAACATGAAATCGCCCCCTCAGTATCTCATGACTGATGAGCCTTTGAGATAAAAAACTCATTTGAAGGTAATGAAAACCTCATCTTACACACTGGGCGCCATTGAGGTCACACATGGAACTTTTTTTTTTTTTTTTAGCTCTATACTGTAGTGGAAGAGTGTTGTGCAGTAAATAAAGTCATGTGACCCGCACTACGTCTCACACACACAGAAACACAGGGAACAATACAATGGTCTGATGCACTCATACCACAGAGGACAAAGCTGTTTCCATAAAGCCGCTCAGTCCCTGTGTGCCGGATGGTTTTCTCATGGGCATATTTGAAGCTCTCATGTGTGCATAAGAATAATCTGGTACTGCTGCTCACATGCCATCAGATGTGTGAAATGTAGCATGGAAGAGGAGGCATTTCCTGACCTATTGATTACATAATCAGGTGATTGGGTATGTGCCAATATTGGTCCCTATTCCAGATGTTTCAGACAGGGGGTATTCTACTATTCGCTTCAAAACAACAACACTGGAACAATATACCAGATGTCACACTGAGGGAGAGAGTGACACTAGAAAAATCATTCACCATTTTGTCCTTTTGTGACTTGTGATTAGGGTTATAAGTTTTGCAACATATTACAACATGTTCAGTAACATTCATGTCAAATCAATGAGATTGCTGCAGGGCATAAAGTTGAACTATTCTCTATACTTGATCGACTGTATTTAATTTTATCACATAATTAGCATGTGATACAGTACATTATGGGGGCAGCCATGGCTCAGGCAGTAGAGTTGGTCGTCAGATAACTAAAGGGTTGGCGGTTTGAATCCCATTCTTTCCTAGTCAGTCCATTGTGTCCTTGGGCAAGACATTTGACCCTCTTTGCCTCCAGTGCCACTCACACTGTTGGATGAATGTGTATGGATATTTGGTGGTGATTGGACAGGCTGTTTGGCCACCATGCTTCCATCAGTCTGCTGCAGGGCAGCTGTGGTTACAAACGTAGTTTACCCCCACCAGAAGGGGAATGAGAAAGCAAATGAATAATGGATCAATAATGTAAAGCACTCAAAAATCTAATCCCTTATTATCATTATTATTATTATTATTAGTAGTAGTAGTAGTAGTAGTAGTAGTTTAGTATTTATTTATTTCAAATATGCAACAAGACAAGTAATCTTACTTAGTCTTTAGAAGTAAAATGGGTAGTAAGAAGTCATGAAAAAATACAACTATATGTGTATATATATATATATATATATATATATATATATATATGACCATATGACTTCATTTGCATATCCGAAAAGGAGTGGGAGGAAGTATACCTTATTTAATCCCACCCCTTCCCTCACAACAGTCTATCCTTTAACTTCTTTTTGACATAATATATTATTAGATCTTTTATAAGTAATTAACCTCACTTATCATCCTCATATACATACACATACATACACACACACCCATATTGACATACCAGAAAAGCAAATAATTACCTCTGCCAAGGAGGTTATGTTTTTGTTAGTGTTTATTTGTTTGTTTGTCTGTCTGCTTGTTAGCAACTTTACAGAAAAACTACTGGATGGATTTTCTTGAAATTTTCACCAGTGATAGAGAATTACCCAAAGATGTCCCCATTAAATTTTGGTCACGATTCGGATAGCAGTTTTGACATTATGATGTCATAACCTTGGCAGAGGTTTGTTTAAATACACAATAACGTAAACAGCAACAGCGATGAAACAGAAAATAACAACAACAAAAAAAACAAACAGGAACAACAAAATAAGACAAGACAGAATATTAATCTAACATCAGTATTCGGACCCTCTATCTTTGTACTGGGACCATTCCATGTGTTTATAGACCAGTTTAAATTGGTAGATATTTTGGCATTGCTTGTGTTTGATGTCAAGACTGTTCTAAAGTTTCACTCCACATACAGACACAAAAATGTTTACAAGTGGTTCGAAATTTGGGTAATGTGAAATCTTCAAAACCTCTCAGATTATCAGTACTCTTCCGAATTGTGAAGTTTTTTTTTTGTATATTACTTGATAGTAGTTTGTTGAATGCTTTGAACAAGATTATGTATAATGTATGTATTATGTATAATATTTTACAAGATCATGGATTTTTAATAATTTTGATTGTGTGTGTGTGTGTGTGTTCTAGGAAACCAACCTTGTGTATGATCTGTACATTAAGGTGAATCACTTAAAGTAATTTTGTTGTTGAAAGGTCTGAATATGAAACATTTACATGTCGTTAACCTCATAGCATAATTACTTAAGTCATATTTTTATTCAAATTGTGATATCTGCATAACTGTACTCTCCTAACACTGCTGCTTCATGCAGATATCACAATTTGGCCAAAAATATGACTTAGGCAATGGTCCCATTAGGCTCACAATATGCTTGTGTGTTTACATACAGCACTGTTTAGTGCTGAAAAACAGATATTTGACTGACATTATCCGACTCTATTACTAAGCTGTGGACTGTTGCAGTTGGTTAAATCTGTACTGAAAGCCTGTACACTCTCTGTGTTGAGCTAGTAGGAGTTTTTCCATGAAACTTAAATTCTGCATTTCTCATTTTCTACAAGAATGATCTGAGCCACTGCTTTTTGGATGTCTCGAAACTCTTTGAGGAAGAAGCGTCCATATGTGGACAAATGGAGAACTCGGAATGGGCACTGATGCTGAATGCCAGCTTATGGAAAAGGAAAATAGTAAACATTTAGTTTGGATACACTCTTCTAGAGTAAGGGTGGACATTTTTGATCTGTAGTCAGTGTTGTGTTTCATCTTCGTCCTGCTATTGTGTATTAATGCTTTCAAAACACCAACCTCTGAACTGTAGCTAGAACTAAAAATATCAAGTTTGTTAATGTGTACTTTTATTTTGGAGGGATTTGGTTATTTTAATGGCACAATGCACTTTCTCATGTTCATATGTTCCACCAAAATAACTTCTTTTCTGACTTTGTTTTACAATTGTGCCACTGGGGCATCCAATGCTCATAACCACCAAAGATGTAAACAACAATCCAGATAACTTTTATTCTATTCCACAACGATAATGAAAAGTACCAGCTCTATCTACAACATCAGTGCAGTGCAAACAAAGTGTCGAGAAAGATCTGGATAACCCTAACCCAGACTAGTAAACTTGATAAAGTTAATATAATTTGTCCTTTACAACTACTGCTGAGCTGTCAGGAAAAAATGTTTTATTCAATCAATAGAAGCTAATTTTGCAGTTGAGAAAGTTGTCAAACAAACCCAGATATGGCAGACATAAAAGCCCTCTAGTCACCCTAATAGCTGATTAATGAAGCAGTTTCAAGATGGACCCTTATTAAAAGTCAAGATAAATGAACAAGTGGTGCCAGGCACAACAAACCCCGCCCCTCGCATGTATTGTAGCTTATTTTGGTATTGATCCAGCTAATGTCATCATATCTGTGCGTGTGCTGATGTCAGCATATCAATTGTCTCTGTATATGTGCAGAGTTTGAAGTAAATTGAAACAAAATGCATGTTTTTATAGACATTTAGATTTTCACCCATTATATGTAAATGGGAGAAAATATATTATATTTTTTTATTCTTTAAAAAATTTAACTTTGACCGACGTTTCCCAAAATGTAATGGCTTCTATTTCAGGTTACTGGCAAGCTATAAACCCAGTAAATATGAATTCAACCAATAGTTTTGCTGCTACAGACTTTTGAAATTTTGCTGATTATAAGTAAATTTTGGAAAAAAAGATTATAAAAATTCATAAAAATTTAATCTTTGACCTACTGTTCCCAAAATGTAATCAGATATATTCTAGGTCACTGGCAATATATAAATCCCATTTGGTATGAATTCAACCAATAAATTTGCTGCTAGAGTGTTACAAAACAAACAAACAAACAAAAAAAAACGAACTGAAAACAATACCCCTTACCTCTCCTTCGGGGGGCAGGGTAATGAATGAGACAAAGGGTACCTGGGCTTTTTGGACCCAGCACCTGGTGGTCATCAGCACTATTACACTTTAACATATGTCCACATTGGCTTCATCACAGACAGGGGCGTTCTTTGACATGGGCCACCGGGGCAAATGCCCCTAGCGCCATCTGCACCTCCAATGCCCCCCAGCTCCGCAGGCCCGCCGGATGGGGCTTTCGCCCAGGGAGTAAATCGATCCAGGAACGCCACTGATCACACAGGTGAGGCCTATACCCTCTTGTTGGAACATACTGCAGAACCACAGAGCTTTAATGAAGTAGACTAACACTTCATTTTCTGTTTGTTTATCAGGATGTTGTAATGATTTTGGGTGGAAAATCCCATGCTGTAGCAGTAGCACCTGACTGCCCATCAACGTAAACTCCTAATGACAATGAAAGCGGTCTCACCTGAAGGTACTGTGGTGATGGTGGAGCGTACACACAGCTGTTCATGATGTAGGTACGACAGTTGAGTTCTTGGCCTTTTGTCTTGACTGACAGCTCCACGGGACTATATGCACCTAATGTCACATTCTCTTGACTGAGTGGTGAAACACACATTTAGTTTAGAGGGGATATATTTAGAAAACTCAACAGAGACATATTGAAAAACATGAATCATTACCTGTCCAGAGACTCCAAATCAGACATGTTCATTCTCCACACCACACCCCACACCTCATCCCCTGGGCTGTTTTCTACGGTGGCCACACCCCCATGCCACCGGTCACTGGCCAGGCCTTTATGGTTCCCAAACACCAGTTTATAGTCCTAAAGGGGATAAGAGGAGAACATTTTTTACAGGTCACACATGGAAGAATTTCAGTAGACTTACCACGGGTCTGTACCTTGAGCCTGGCCACACAGTGGACTGTTGCAGATGGGTTTTTAAGCTGAAGCCGCTCTTTCAGCAGGTTACTGCCATACGCAAAGTACAGAAAGGTATTTGTGTTGTCCATGTTACTGACAGTTTGTACCACAAGGAAGCCAAGCACAAAGAAGGCTGAGGTGAGGAAGAGGCAAAGATGACACCGGGGTGGAGAGGTGAGGTGAGCCACAGCTGAGTGTTTGGAGGATCACAGCACTGAGGTGAGAAAAAACCAACAGCAGCAGCAGCACACAAATACACAAGCGGCCTTCCAGCATTCACACACCATTCTCATGCTAATCCCCTGATGTGGCAATGAACCCTATTCACACTGACAATACGTGGTTTACCTCATGTGTTCAACCAACACCAGTGAGTCTAAACAATAACAGGAATATATACTGTGTACATGCTTCACATTTAACAGTCGTCAATCCACAACTCACAAGTTCCACCTCTAACAGGCTCTATGAAAGACATTTCAGATATATCACAAAACATATTGACTCCAAGCAACAGAACCTAATGCAATAAGATGGAAAAAAATATTTAAATTGAAGGTTTCCCAAATCATGACACAATCTAAAGGTTTACTGTGTACCATGTTTGAGAATTTAACTATTCAACAATAGAAAGGAAATATAATCTTAATAGATATATTTTCATTAGTGTAAATGACCCGGAAATTAAAATTGTTTATTTCCTGAGAATGAGCTGTTTATATGTACACACAAAGCAGGTTATCACCATACAGTCCTCCATGACAGACTGTCAGTAATTTAGAGTAGACTTCCTCTTTTTTTTAGATCACTAGCTGAAAGGACATGAGCTTTTTGTCACGAGGTAATAAGGATCCAAACGCAGATTCCGGGTTCAACACAAAAGGGCTCTTTATTGAGCTATGGAAAAGAACATGAAGAGGGTGGTGTGTAGAAACACACCCACACAAGTACCACGGGGAGAGAAAGGCTGCAGAACCCAACAGTGTGGGGGAAGCCACACAGTCCTGAGCAGCGATGGGAGACAGGGTTAAATAGTACCTGGTTGAGGAGAGCATGGAGGAGACACTGCCGAGCAGAGTGATAAACTGGAATAAACCGACAAGGAAAATGGGGGAGAGTGCACTGAAATAGTGTGTGGTGATAGGTGACAGGTGTGTGGAAAAGGAACAACAGGTGAGGTGAGTGACAGATAATGACAGGGCGTGACAGTGACCCCCCCTCAATGGCCGGTACCCGATGGCCCTGGAACCCCCGGGTGGTCCCGGTGGAAGGTAGAGATGAGGGAGGGATCAAAAATATGCCGGGCGGGGATCCAGGACCGCTCCTCTGGGCCGTAACCCTCCCAGTCGGCCAGGTACTGCCAACCCCGACCGTGACGCCGTGCGGCCAGAAGGTGCTGTACAGTGTAGGCCGGACCCCCGTTGACCATCCTAGGTGGAGGTGGGGGAGCAGTGGAGGGAACCAGAGGGCTGCTGACATGGGGCTTGATTCAGCTGACTTGGAAGGTGGGATGTATACGCATGGACCTAGGTAGAAGAAGCTTAACAGAAACAGGAGTCATTACTTTTGAGATGGGAAATGGTCCAATAAAACGAGGAGCCAACTTACGGTTCTCCACCCTCAGTAGCAGGTCCTGGGTGGAGAGCCAGACCCTTTGCCCTGCCTGGTAGGGAGGAGCGTCGGAACGACGTTCGTCGGCTGCCCTCTTAGTTTTTGATGACGCCTGCAGAAGAGAGCGTCTGGCGCGACCCCAGATTCTCTTACATCGTTTAAGGCCGTAGCTGAAGGAACTCTGACTTCCCCCTCTTCCTCAGGGAAAAGAGAGGGTTGGTAGCCAAAGACGCACTGGAATGGGGAAAAACCAGTGGAGGAGGAGGGCAGGGTATTATGAGCAAACTCCACCCAGATGACCTGCTGGCTCCAGGTGGAGGGATGGGATGAGCCGAGAAGGCATAGTCCAGTCTCCAAAACCTGATTGGTCCCTTCAGTCTGCCCATCAGACTGAGGGTGATAACCAGAGGAGAGACTAGTTTTGGCCCCAGTAAGTCGGCAGAATTCTGCCCAGAAATTGGACACGAATTGGGGCCCCTGGTCCAACACCACATTCCTGGGGAACCCGTGCAGTCGACATATGTCATTCAGTAAAACCCCTGCCGTCTCCCTAGCAGAGGGGAGTTTCAGCAGGGTGATAAACCGTGCCATCTTGGAGAAACGATCCACCACTGTCAATACGACCGTCTTACCATCTGAAGGGGGCAGTCCGGTGACAAAATCCAAGGAGATGTGGCTCCATGGACGTGTTGGAATCGGCAGGGGTTGCAGCAAGCCGACAGGACGCTGATGAGACGGCTTGACCCATGCACAAGCAGGACAGGAACCGACATACTCTCTAACCTCCCCCGCCATGCCCTCCCACCAGAACCTCCGCCGGATGAACGCGGAGGTTCTTCTGGCCCCAGTGTGTGGCCCCAGTGAATAACCTAGGACCGTAAGGCAGGACGAACATAAAGAAGGCCCTTAGGACAGGCAGGGTGAGCGGCCTGACCCACATTGGCCTTCCGCACCTGATCCTCTAACTCCCATGTAACGCCGCCAATGACTATGGATGGGGGCAAGATGTTATCTGGTTCTTTTTGAAGAGAAGCGGGAGCATACTGGCGGGACAGAGCATTGGCCTTGCTGTTCTTTGACCCAAGCCTGTATGAGATGATTAAATTGAACCGGGTAAAGAACAGAGCCCATCTTGCCTGACGGGCATTCAGGCGCTTCGCTCCCCAGATATATTCCAGGTTGCGATGGTCTGTCCACACCTGGAACAGATGTTCCGCTCCCTCCAACCAACGCCTCCACTCCTCCAGGGCCTCTTTGACCACCAACAGTTCCCGGTTGCCAATGTCATAGTTGCGCTCTGCGGGTGTGAGACAGCGGGGAAAAAAAGCGCATGGGTGAATGCGGTTGTCCTTAGGGGATCGTTGGGACAAAATGGCCCCGACCCCCACCTCAGAGGCATCAACCTCCACCAAAAACTGGAGGTGAGGATTGGGCATGGTGAGAACAGGAGCGGAGGTGAAAAGTGCTTTAAGTCGAGTGAAAGCTTTGTCCACCTGAGGGGACCACACAAATCTGGTGTTTTCAGAGGTTAGGGTGAACAATGGTGCAGCAACAGAGATGTAGCCTCGGATGAAACGGCGGTAGAAGTTAGCAAACCCCAGGAAGTGACGTAGCTCCCTGCGCGACTGAGGCGGGGCCCAGTCACAAACTGTTTTCACCTTAGATTCATCCATTGACACCCTGCCCTCAGACATCACGAAGCCAAGAAAGGTGACAGAGGGGGTGTGAAACTCTCGCATTTCTCAGATTTAACCTAGCTTGGTGAAGACACGGGCGCCCTGCAGTTGTTCAAAAGCAGAGGAGATGAGTGAAAACGGGTACCTGTTGCGGACGGTGATGGCATTGAGGGCCCGGTAGTCGATGCATGGGTGGAGGGTAGTGTCCCTCTTCTCCACAAAAAAGAAACCCGCCCCAGCAGGAGAAGAGGAGGGTCTGATCAGCTCCGCCTGGAGAGAGGAATTGATGTACTCTGACATCGCTCGTGTCTCAGGGCCAGAAAGAGAGTATACCCTTCCCCGTGGAGGAGTCGTGCCCGGCAGCAGGTCAATAGCGCAGTCATA
>JAQQZY010000009.1:5246057-5262570 GCA_030068375.1 Ostorhinchus rueppellii
ACAGAAAGGTCCCAAGGATCGCCCGGGAATCGAACCCGGGTCCTTCTTGCTGTGAGGCACGTGTGCTAACCACTGCATCACCGTGTCGCCAAAAAAACTAAACCAATCCAAAAAAAAACAAAAAACAAAACAAATGTCACACAATGTATAACTATTTTATTATGTCTTTAATAATACTTTATGTGCAAAAAACAGTAGGAAGAAGCTGAGCTTATACTGTCTGTTCAATTTTCTTGGTTCTGATAACCTTTGAATTTACTTTGAGATCATCTACAGAACATCTACATGATCAGCAATTACAAGTACTTACAGAAAAATACCAACCTTCACTGCAAAATGCAAAATGCTTAAATGATTGGAAATGTTAAGAAAAATGTATCTGGTAGTCACCCAAAAAAAGACCCAAACATCCAGTGTTGACAAAAAGCATCTACTGGTATAAAATGTTTAATATCTGTTTATTCACTAATCCTATCAATACATGTAAATAATTGGTGTAAAATACAGTTTGTCTTCTCTTCATTGTCATCAGATATACCCCATTTGGACATTGAGAAGCTCCAAAGTTACTGTGGAAACACTGTCATCTTCTACAATATTCATTCACCAATAAAACCAATGGAGTTGGATCAATGACAGTGGATGGACACACTTGGTTAATGTTCAGTTAAATTATTTTATATTATATTTTATATATATATAATTAGATTTTGTTGAAAAAGTCACTTTTTCTTAATGTCTCTGTTTCTGATATAGTAGCCTTCAACTTTGATCTCAGTTTTTATGAACATTTACATGATCAGTAAATTGAATGGAAGAAAATACCTGATTTTTACTGAAAAAGTGCAAAATACAAAGGAAAAATATTATAATAAATGTAATAAATCACTTAAGAGACATTAAATAGAGAGGAAAAAATTATTTGGAGACTACCACAAAAGTAGCACTGGGTCTTTTAAGGGTAAAACAACTGAGTGTAGATTACTCATGATTTTACTCATGATAATAATATTGCAGTCTATTGCATATTATAATATATAATAATATAATATTACATAAATTATTCCAAGGTAGCACAATACACAATCTAACCTGAGTGCATTAATCAGATGCGGTCCACCATCAGTTTGTTACTTTCTCCATACAAGGACATGACTCAGCAATGAGTGAATAGAAAGCAGTTGTTTAGGTGAACTTCTGGCAGTCTGTCACCGTTTTATGCACTTGCTGAGTTTTTGGCATCCCTGCGTCTTCTTTGAAAACAAGTCCAGCTTCTATCAAGACACTGACTCAGAGCTCCATCTGCTAAATTTACTTTACTTTGTCGATTCATTACAGAGGAAGTCCCAGGGAGTTGGTCCGCTGTTTCCTCCAGCACTCAGAGTCTCCTCTTCCTGCTCTGTGTTTGATTTTCATTAAGACTTAATCTGAAGCCTGGATTCACCTCTGGGCCTGTGTTTGGGTTACAGAGGAGTGTGTGGCTCAAGATGGTGAAACGTGGCGGCAAAGTGGCTGAAAGTTTGTCCAACTGTGTGACATCCTGTGTGTGATGGAGTGAGTCAGCTGCCATATGCAGTCAATGAAGTTAATCAGACAAAGCACAGGAAGATGGAGTGGATTTTTTCTTCCCCCCATGCAGATGTGTGGGGCTCTTGTGCTCGTGTTTAGTGCGTGTTTGCATGACTAAGGATATTATGCAACACAGAAAAAATACTATCATGTGGACACAGGCAGTGATTAAAGCTAATGTGATGAATAAAAAGGGCTCATGGGCTTTTCCTGCTCTCATGCCCTGACTTTGTCGTCACTTTTAGTCGTAAACAATATTTTCATCCACTTTTTTCATGTATTGTATTGAAAGATTCTGATGAAAACAATACAATTTTACACACATCCTAATTTATTTGTGCCAAACAAATTTGTTACAGATTTTGTTGCCAAAAACTGAGTTGAGTGGAGATGCAAACCCAGTCTCTTATCACTGTTATAGTCAGAAAGCGACAAGGACATATGTTAACAAACATAAAGTTAAAGTGTTTGCATGGGCTGTACTTGATGTTTCACAATAAAAGCTTTGTTAAAAATTAAAGGACTTCTATCCAATGAAAGGCTTATGTGCCTTTAATTTGAAATGGTTAGTTTACCTGTTATTTGTATTAGCTTGGCTTCGTTTAAAATAAAACATAAAATCTTGGAGTAAAATTTTGTCAGTTCTTAGGTACATACAGAAAAATGGGCAAAAATTAAATGAAAGTGGCTGGTGATTTGGTGGACATCAGGATGCATACTTGTCCTTCTATTTAGGAACTATCAGGATAATTAATGATTGTCATTTTTTTCAATTAACCTGTTAATTTCTGTGCCAAATGTTTCCAGACCGAATCATTTCAGTGGAACACAAACAGTGGATAGCAGAAGCTTCATTCATATAAAACCAAATTATGATCAGAAATAAAAAAAAATAAAAAATTAAGTTAAAATTCATAATCATTGCATTATAATACAACCTTTAATGTTGCTATTTGGCTTATTCAGTGAGTTTCAGCAGGAGAGAAGTAATCCTTTCATACTGTTGGATTTGCTTAGTGTTAGCTTAATGGTGCAAACTTTGTGGCATTGGTCTGTTTTTTGAAATTATTCATAAACATACACAGGTCAGACTCATAGCTTGTTTTTGATATTTGTCTATCTATCTGCTTGTTGTATTCCAGGTTCTGAAAATTGGTTTTGTTGAGCTTTTACATAGCTTCTTTTAGTGTGGATGTACAGCATGTCTATATGTCTACAAGTGTTGTGTAGCATTACCATGGCAACACAGATGCAAGAAAGCTGGGCTACATGATTAAATGTCAGAAAATGGTGGAATAAGTGTTGGTGACTTGTGTCTCCCAAAACCCAAGATGATATCCTCAAATGTCTAACCTGGTCTTCAACTATGGGGCCAGTCCATCTTATTTCACCCAATGAGTTAAACCCTACCTCCTCCAATTTTGATGAAATTTAGTGTATGGATAACTCTTAGCCAGAAAAGGGGAAATTTTTAATATTAACTTATTAGGACAAACAGTTTTTGAGATATGGTAATTTCATTTTTTCACTTTTTTGCGAAAAAAGGCTGTGGCAGTGTAATTTAAAATTCCTGTAACTCTGCAACCATTGGTCTGATTTTAAAAAGCAGGGTATTTCTGTAAAGGGGAGACCATGAGGAATCGAAATCTGGCATTCGTTTGTATGTTTGAGTATTTCTGTGTTGGATAACCTTTTGATTTATATGTTGACCTTGAAATTGACACTGTAGGACACGCCCGAACTCTTTGACATCATTATGAAAGATTTAGCCCTGTGTGTTTAACTACAACATATTAAACAACTGGAGGGGTTTTCTTTTTTCTTTTTATTTTCATGCAATCTATAGGGCAGTTGTGCAACACAAAGGGCAGTTGTGGCCTAGTGGTTAGAGTGTTGGACTTAAGATCGGAGAGTTGCAGGTTCAAATCCCACCCTAACTAGTAGGCAATGGCTGAAGTGCCCTTGAGCAAGGCACCTAACCCTACACTGCTCCGGGTTGTAACCAATACCCTGTAATAACTGTAAGTCGCTTTGGATAAAAGCGTCTGCCAAATGCATAAATGTAAATAATAATATAAAACTGTATTCAAACTGTTTGATGGATCATCAAATTAGTTGGTGGTTATTATAATACATGAAGGTTATTATGATACAATGAATGGATTATTTGTTATTATTTGCAGCACTTAACAGTAAGATCTGCACCGTTTTGATACAATATAAATAGACTTTGCAAAACTGCCCTAAATAAATTAAAGTAATGACACATCATCATTCGGATTGAAGTCATTTGTTGATTTGTTGCAAACCTTTTCCCAGAGAATTTATAGGCACTTAAAACTGAACCATTGTAGAGGGAAGCATGCTGTTTTGAAAACCTACTTTGCCTCAGTGGGGCTATAAAAAGATCTTATATTTTCAGCTTTTTGCACTTTTGCACTCATTGTCTACACCTTATGAATGATGGTGTTTGATGAAGGAGCCCCAGGGAGCAGTTAATGCATAAAAGTATCTGTGACAAACAGAGGTGGACAATCCCAGCTCCACAAAGTAAAAGTCCTGCCATGTATTTGTTCCAACCGTTCACTGAACCAGCCCATTTGGATGAGCACAACTCCTCATCCAGGTAGATGAAGGGATAATCAGTGGAATCCCCTGTGTTCAGTGAACAGGTAGAACCAATACATGGCAGGACTTTTACTTTATGGAGCTGGGACTGTCCACCTCTGGTGACAAAGATGAGATGCAATCACCTATCACCTTTGCTTTGGACTCTTGATTTCCCATCTGGTATCCGAAAAATCCCAGGACATTTTCTCTTTAGTCTCCACTCTCCTAAAAAGGACTCCTTGAACAGCTTAGAGCGTCCAAATATCCAATCTAATATCTGGGGATTGAATTTTACATGTGAAAATACGCAGAAAACCTGAGAGATGTATTGTTGTTTTTCTTCAGTGTCTCATATGATTTCCTCATTAGAGGAAAAGAACATCTCCCCCCTTAAAGAGTCTGTCTGGCCTCCTCCAGACTAGCCATCAGTGGTATAACGGTGAGCCAGTTATACCACTATACAAACCCCTCTCTTCTTTGACAGCTGGAGATCTGTTTGTCTATGAGGGTTCTTGGGCACCGTTAAGCTACTGGATAAGTTTTGGTTTGCGATGACACTGGCCAGAGTCTCAAAGAGAGGCTAATGTAAGGGAAAGTTAGAGCTGAGGTAAGAGTCATTAGTGTTAATTTGATCCCCAGTGCCTGGACTTTTCTGTGGTCTGCATTTTATAACAACACCATATGGGGCACCTTGAACGTCTGGATGTTGTCTTTTAAAAGTCACAACTTTTCTTGACAACTTTTTACCCACTGGCCTCACATGGTTTGTGTTGTTTCAGTGAGATCACTACCTGAACTCCTTGTTTCTGTTATTCACTGAAGCATATTCCTTCATGGACTTGGTGCTATAGAATTACTGTTTTACAGAGGTGCTTGAAGTCAGCAGTGAAACTGGACTTTGAAGTAGGGATGTACTGATCTGATAGATTAGATTTACGGCTTTATAAAAGGGACAAAGAACAACAGGTGAAAATGATGTGCGAAGAGACTGATAATTTAAGTCAACATTGAAATGCCATGCAGGCCCATTACAGTTTATTCCTCATGTCCCCAGTGCACGTTAAAACTTTACAGCAGAAATGAACATGCTTACAGTCTAGTACAAAATGTTGTTTTGATCTCTACAGTTAAAGGAGTGATATTTTGCTTTTTTAAATGGAATTTTTAAATGGAATATTAAAACATTTCCCTGTGGTCTACATAAACTGTAAATGCTCTGCTTGGGTTTGTATTCTTCATTAACCCTTAAAGACCCAAACGTTATTCTTCCCTTCTCTGAGCTTTTATGAATATTTACAGGATTAGTAAATTAAATGCTGAAAAATACTTGATTTTCCCTGAAAGAAAAACCCAATATACAGAAGACAACCTTACAATAAATGATGATAAAGCAGTTAAGGACGGTTAAACATAGAGAAACATTCATTTTGGAAGTGACACAAATGTTCCAGTGGGTCCTTATGGGTTAATTAAACTCCACAGGTCCATCTTCAACCCTATTTCTGAGTAATGACACCAGAAAGGTTGGTGGGAAAAGTTGAATTTCATGAAATTGACCTGAATCTGCTGGGTCACACACAGTGGAGCTGTCTGAGTCCAGACATTTGACCTTTGAAAAGTAGGTCACAAAATTCAACTAAGGCTATGTTCAGACTGCAGCCAAATGTGGCCCAAATCCGATTTTTTCCCCCATATGTTAAAGACACTTTGAACAGAAGATCCGACCCATTCCACTTTCATATGTGATCCTAAATCCGACACATCCCCCAGCCTTTTATATGTACAAAAAAGGCTGGAGTCACCCATTTCAGAACTTGTCCAAGCTCTGTATGATGATGTGTGCATGGTAAAAATGTTAAGGTTCCAGCTGTTTTTCTTTTTTTTTTTTTCCCAGTTAGAATGTTTACACAATGTGTCACAGACAGATAGACAGACACGTCACGATAAAAAAGTTGTGTCTGTTCAACAGTCACTATTTGCTGCTATTTTCTGTTTATATTTTTTTTCTCATAAGTATTATATAGATGTTAAAACTGGTCTTATTGTACCTTCTGAAGCCTATTACTGATGCTAAAATAGTCCAGTTGAAAAGCACAAAGAGCACAGTGAATTCAAAAGAAGGTGACATGGGTTAAATATTCCTACCGCAGGCTTATATAAGCCTTTCAACCCCATGTGCTCTGCAGCCGTGCAAAAAAATTTGGAGCAGATTGAACTGTAACCCTCCAACTCGGGGGTTTTGGGTTGCTCCCTCTGCTCTGGCTCCAGAACAGTTTCACTGGACTCTGGCTCAAATAACCAATCATAAAAAAAATAAAAATAAAAAACTCAGGGGTCGGGGGGTTTGGGGCTGGAACAGTAGGAGGAGTGAGCAATGGGTTGGTGGGGTGACTACAGACTACTTGTACTGTGGTGAGGGTCTTTCCTGGACTTGCTTATGTTGGTGGTTGGTGGGTGGAGCAGCAGTGGAGACATTGTTCATTAAGATTTCAGAGGCTCTTGTCTCAGTGTGGTGTCTCTGCAGGATGACTGGAACCCAGTGAAACCTGAGATGTAGAATTAGATGAAATACAGCACCAAAGTCAAGGCCCAGAGGGGCGTCTCTGCTTTTATTTTTTTCATTTCTGATGTGAAACCAAGTCGTCTTTATGTTGTTGTTTGTTTTTAATACCTGGTTGTGTAAAATCTCTCAAGCAGATGGTGCACTGAGTGTTTATTTTTGTCAGTTATGAGCTGAAATATCATGAGTTTACTAAGTTTGCATGTGAAAAACAAATGGCCTTTATGTCATGCTTGGCAGTGTGTGAACATGAACTGCTAGACGTCTTGATGTTTTTCTTGAGCTCGTTGCCAGATCCACTCCACCAGCTGTGTGAAGCTACGACTCTTGGGCTCATCCATCTTGCATTTTATGAGAGGACCTAGTTTACTTTGTTTTTTTCTTCATTTTCTATTTTCCAAGCCACTTCTGAAAGACAAACCGGAGCACAGGAAAAGGCAGGATGACAGATTATCACTATTTTTCATCATACGCATTACTCAAAACAACACACACTGTCCAGGAAAAAAGATCCTTTGTGAAAATAAGGGTATTGAGAGGAAAAAAGAGGTTTTGCTGTTGGAAAAAAAAAAGTTACAGAAGTAGAGCTGAGTGCAGGTCTGGTGGGCACTGTTCAAGGACTTTTCCTTTTATGAGCCATCTCCCTTCTGTTTACATATAAGAGGAAGAGAGTGTTGAGATGCAAACCTGGATGTACATGCAAGATGTTTCCTACTGGTTTCCCATTGTTTGTTCCGCTTCTCATTCCCAGTGCAAGCAAAGAGTGAGGACAGAGCACAGAGCATGGACTTTGGAACTGTGGGGACAAAGATTTTGTGTGGAATCCTGAGTGGTTTTCTTCTTTTCTTTTTTACTTGCAGAACAGAAGCAGAAAGAAATCCTTTTGCAGTGGAGAAACTATTAGAGACAGATGATAATAGACTAGGGAGTTGTAGTCAGTTAAAAACTTATGAGAAAAAGATGTTTTTGTCAAAGACACCATCAATAAAGTGCTGACAAGATACTCTCTGCTTATGATAAAGGTTCTCACTCATTAACGGGTAAATTATAGCAGCTAGCAAGATGCCTGTAGGGGCTTCGGTCTGATAAAAATAGACTGTCCTTCATGTCTCACCTGCTGTGATTCCCACTGCTTCTGTTTGCCTATGTTTATCCAGAAAAAGAAAAGTGTTAAGAGTTTTCCCTCTGCTTGTTTTCCTTGAGCCATGAACATCATACCCAAACAAGATGACAGACAACCGACCCCTTCCCTCTCCCCCCTCTACTGTGTTTGCCCTCCCACTGTGTTGTTTGCCCAGGATGTCCTATGTGTGTGTGGGGGCGCTTATGTCTGGCTCTTGTCTTCTGTTGCCCCGGTCTTCCTGTTGTGTTGGGCAGATATGCAGGTGTCGTACAAAAAAGTCCCTTTAGACAAATGAGTTGCACAACACAGTTCCAAGCAGAAGTAAGTGGTCTGTTAAGCTTAAGTCCAGGATGGTCTTGGTTTGTCTTACAAGCTGCTTTTCTTGGTATTTGATGATGCAAAGACCACATTGTCAAGTACCAGTTTGACTATAGTATTTTACAGATGAAGCCATAAAGGAGTGATACTTTTCTTTTTTTAATGGAATTATGCATTTTCAAACATTTCCCTGTGGTCTACATAAAATGTAAATGCTATGCATGGGTCTAAATTCTTCAATAATTCAACTCCACAGGTCCATCTTCAACCCTATTTCTGAGTAATGATACCAGAAAGGTGGTTTTGAGTGCTGGCCCTTTAAATGCACACAAGCCACTTCATGCCCCACTCCTACCAGGTTGTTGGCTGTGCTGCTCTGCCCCGTTCAACCAACAAATGAACCTTTTAGGTAATCGGCTCCAAGTTTGGACATATTTTCAGTATGGACTACGACCGCTGCTGCTGATAAACAATTATATTGTACTCTGAGAAATGTTCATTGGAAGTCTGGACCTTGTATGTGCAAATGTCCTGACATAACTAGTTACAAACACATTAAACAGGAATTAAAACAGGTTGTAGAAATCCACTTGATTTTTGTCAAAAAGAATATAAAAATAGCTTTGCAGCACCTGGAGGGTTCAAATTCAAACTTTATGAACTATTAGGGTCCAAATACACAAATAATAATAATAATGGATTAGATTTTTATAGCACTTTTCAAGTCACCCACCAACGTTTTGGTCACCTTTCGCTTTACATTATTGATTCACTCTCACAATCTCCTTCTGGTGGTGGTATATTACATTTGTAGCCACAGCTACCCTGGAACGAAAACATGGCTGCCAATTCACATCTACAGCCCCTCTGACCACCACCAAACATTCATATGATATCCAGTGTGAGCAGCACTAGAGGCAAGGAAAGTGAAGTGTCTTGCCCAAGGACATAACAGACTGAGTAGGACAGAGCAGGATTTGAACTGCCATCCTTTAGGTTAGTGGATGACCCTCGCTACCTCCTGAGCCATGTACCAAAGACTCATAAAGGTGGGCTTAGATAAATATGAGCCCTATAATACTCCCAGACTAGTGCATTTTAGTCTATTAGGACTCAAAGCGTTTGGTTTGCCCATTTTAATGTCATGTCACATCAAACAGGAGCTGATATTATGGATTATCATGAATACTTGCACACCAAATTAGTGTGGGCTAAAATATTCTGATTGACAATGAATTTCTGGTCAAAATGAAAAATGTTCATCAAAATGTTCCATGCTCATCTGAAAATACTGTATTAAGATACTATTTTTTTTCCAACAAAAATGAAACATGGCATTGCATATAATAGATGCAAGTGTTAACAATCTAAAAACAAGTTGAAGGCCCAATCCTAATTCACCTCCTTACCCCTACCCCTACCCCTTGGCACTACCCATTGAAACAGAGCTGCAAGGAGTAGGGGTGTAAACATTCCCTTATGAAATGGGGCAACACTTCACGATCTGTTAATGTCATCAGTGGCGCTTTAAACAGATGCGAAAACTTTGTTTCTGTAAATATTCACCATGCCGTCAGTAGCTGTAACCGTCTCTGTTCCTTGGGCTTTAGTCATCTTTTTATGGCCATCAACTATGTACCGCAGAAATGCGGCCTATAACGCACTGAAACGGCATTTAACGGTTGATCCAAATGATTAAGTTGTTTATAAGGAAAATACTTACATTTCTGTGTTTCTTTCATCACTGCTACACGTTTTGGCTGTGTTTACTTCCATCTTGCCAATGATCTGAACAGAATTATGTGAAACTCCTACCCTTTTGTTCATAGTGTGGTCCTGGAAAATCTCCGTTTCGAGGACTATACAGTCCTTCATCTTAGATCTTTCCCTCTGTCTAATTGAGAATCGGGACAACACTACCCCTTCACGTGAACATACAAAACAGAGGGGCAGGGGTAACGGGTGAATTGGGATTCAGCCAAAGAGAGAAATTGTCAGAGCCAAAAAAACCAAACAAACAGAAATTCTCTGATATTTTACAGTTGTCTCACCTGCAAATTGATTCATGCATGCATGCATTCAGTATTGCACTGTATTTTATTGCAGCAACCAGTGGAGTTGAAGCTTTATTGTTGGTGGCACAGGTCATGAGCTCGTGAATTTATTTTGGTTAATTTATAGTTAGACTTTGGCTTCTGTACTGACATGTCCAGGTTTAGTTCACATTAAATTCCATAGTTTTTGTGACATGTTTTGCTGTTGCTGCAGAAGAAATAGTGTCTGAGAATTACTGCAAGTCCATCAACTTTTGAACTCATATCTGCAGTGAGTATAATTTGCACAGATGTTGAAGAGTTATGGTAGTGTGAAAACATCTTTAGTTAATTATAAAACTGGCAGGACAACTGTAGGCTGCAGTCTGTATCATTAATGTAAATGCTGCAGCTGTACAGGAAAATATGGACTAGTTTGTACTTCATGTACGTAGATATTGACAATTGTGTCGATGCAAACATATGCAAACATGCTCAATTTCTAGTCTTAAAGACAACAAAGAGCCAATACACACAGACTCTTCAGAGACTAGTTGAAAACTTGCAGTAGTAACTCATCTACCTTTGGACATTACAGTGTTTACTTTATCAGGTTTCTCTGTTTCCCATTTGGTCCAGGCTTTTGTTTAAATACTGCAATACCATCAGTTCAAAATTATGCAGAAATGTATTTGCTCAAATACCAACAGTGTTGTGCAATTTACTTCCAAACCGTAATGCATTACAGATTACTTGTTGCACCACCACCACCTCCACCAGAGATAGGAGAGCCTTGGGACACATAAATGTGTGCCCAAAGTACATGTGAATGGATAGCTCAGTAAGTAATGCTACAGTCTACAATGTTTGAATCCCAGCAGGAACGCTTGCATTATTTTCTACATTTTACATTTTCAAACAAGGGGCGCAGTGGCAAGGATGCCAGTTGATAAATCCACAATTGATAAAGAATTCTAACTAGTCTTAGAAACATTAGCTTACTTTGTCATTGCTGATCACAGGGGTCATGGTAACTCGCTTCTTAAAGCAGGATTAGGGTTAGTACTGAACATACATCCTTGTGGACAATGGACTGTCTTCTGCCGTCTTCACCCATTGGCTAAACACCAACAGGAAATAGAACTTTACAGACAAATTTTTTATTCCTTAAGGTCTCACGGTCTAGCTGGTTTTTTTTGTTTTGTTTTTTTTCATTTGAGCAATTAAATTATAGGTGAAAAGTGTAATGTAAACGCTATTGAACATGTACCAATTAAAATATTATTGAAAATTGATTAGTAATGCCCTACACTACTTCATTATAGCAAAAAGTAATCAGTTACTCTAATGCATTACTTTTGTAAAATGTTACTTCCAATATGCATACCAGTAGCAAAGCTTTCCTACCAACTGAGCAGTCCACACACTTGGAGAAGACTGTCATATGATTTTTTTGGCCAGATCAACCTCCTCTTGCACAAAATTGTCTACACTGCACATGTCCCAGCGAGCATTTACAATAAACACCCTTTCATCTTTCATTAGCCACGATTCTGTCCAACAAAGTGGATTAATTTTCCTACCTATGGCATTTGAAACAGTTGCAGTGATACTGCAAGGAAAAGCACTGACTAAGTAAGGGAATATCTCTGAGGGTTCACCTTCAGGGTAGCACACGTGGCCTGAGTTTTTGAGTGAAGAAAAAAAGGCTTTAACTTCCAGATGCTTGCCGGATGAGGCCCATCTGGAGACAGAGAGGGAGAAGCAGAGGCTGGGGGTGGGGTGGGGGTCAAGGAATAGAAAGCAGATTTTTGACTAAGTGTAAAAAAAAAAAAAAAAAAGAGAGAGAGAGAGGGTGCACTAAAAAGATCACTTTAGGTTGCAGGTTTCCACGTCATCCTCCAGAAAGGCAGCACACCATGTGCCAGAGGGAAGCCAGTAAATCAATAAGGTTTAACTTTTCGGAATTTATGGGCCCAGGCTGGACTTCCTGGAAACCGACTGATAGAGAATGAAAGAGACAACCGATAAGCTATTCTGGTTAACTCTACCTTTCTTGGTGTTGTTCTGCAGCTGCTGTTTGTTTTGCTGAGCCTTTCCTGCCTATTTAGGTACCTCAGCTACAGCAAGAGGTTTGACCACATGGCGGTGATTGAGGTGCACATCTGTCTCCCAGTGCTCCCAGTCTGCATAATGGCCATACCACCCCTCAGGCAACAACAATCCAGACTTTGGATAATGGTCCAGGTGTCCCCTCCTGGTTCCTTGCAGGGAAAATGTTTCTACAGGTACATTCTGTTAAACAAAAGATGACAAAACAACAACAGAGAGAAATGGCCACATAAGTCTAAAAACTTTCTAGCTCTTGGCTTCTCTGCAGAAAAAGAGTGCTGCCATCCAGTCACATTCAAACTAGTGCCTTAATCGAAACCAGATGCAGTATAGTTTAAATCTGTTACTGTAAGTTGCTCTCTCTTTTATGCAACCATGACTTAAAGACATTGGAAGATATTAAAGCTGTAGCATGGGCACCATCCACAGTATGAAATATGTCACTCCTAAAGCTTACGTCTGTGTAGAGACTGATGCCTCCCATAATGTTATTCAGATACCGCAGACATTCAGAGGATCTGTATCATCTTGTTAGTCACCATGGACCCCCCAAGCAGCCCG
The DNA here is from genome assembly GCA_030068375.1 of Ostorhinchus rueppellii. Lineage (NCBI taxonomy): Eukaryota > Metazoa > Chordata > Actinopteri > Kurtiformes > Apogonidae > Ostorhinchus > Ostorhinchus rueppellii. The sequence continues at coordinate 5,258,944 of JAQQZY010000009.1, forward strand.
TATTTCACCCAGAATATATCAACAAAACACCAACTTAGTACAACAGCTTAATAGCGTAGGCGCTGTCTACTTCACTAACTGAAAACATAACTTTTATAAACACTTGTATAAAGTGCAACATTCACAGGATTTGAATAAATCTGCCTTTTGGTTTGCTAGACACTCTATCTCATTCAACTCCTGTGCTTGTTTGTGGTACATTTGTCTTTTGCCAAAGCAGATGGGGTTTGGCTTCACACTTCTTCAACAGAGTTTGGGTAGCAGCCCCCCTACCATGAGGGTCAAGACCACACATGTAAGCAATATGCATGGCCAAAACAAAGGTTAGGAGAATGGAAACAAAAGAAAGGTGTATGGAATGGGCAAAGTGTGTGTTTGTGTGCGCACATCTGTGTTTATGTCAATCCTCCATGCCAGGTATTGTGATGAATTGGCAGTTTTGGCTGCCTGCGGTGCATTTCCCTTTAATGGCTACAGTTAGATTGCCTGTTTCCCTCGTAAGAACCTACAAGGTGAACACAAGTGATGGGAGACGGGTGCACTAGTGAGGGACCAGCCTCATGAGATATTGGCTGTTAAATCTGGCATGGCCATGAAATAGATTTAGATTGTTTTTGCATTTGCCACCACAGCTGAAGTACATCCAGATGTGCACAATGTACACTTGACACCTCACAGCCTATAGAGGTTTTGTGCTGATGTCACTTTACCACCAGAACAGGATTGAGTGGAAAATCATGTTATGTTGCAATGCACACTGCTAGACGTGAACTGCTTCTAAAATGTTCAAATAATGCCACCTTCAGACAAGACCAAACTGAGTTTCCATTTGAGGTTTTCTGTGATTCCCTAAAATGGTGTTTTAAAGTGGTTGTTGAACTATTATTTCTATTCGATAATATTTATGCATTTCACATTCATAGCTATACTGAGCCTAACCTTCTGCAGGATCACACTATTATTATTATTGTTGTTGTTGTTATGATGATCTAATATTGGAGTCAATTAGTTTAGTTAGCTCATGATATTGAGCTTTAATACTTGGCATACTACTAGGCTTGATACTTTAATGTAAAAGATGTAGCACATGCATTGACACCATTTTCCCAGTGGAACATACTTCCTTTGACTAGACTGTGACAAAACAGGCGACAAAATGACTGCATTTAGTAGAGATAATGGTCTATGGACATTGGCATGTGGCCTGGAATCTACATAACATAACATAACATAACATAACATAACATAACATAACATAACATAACATAACATAACATAACATAACGTAATAGATCATTTTGATATTAGTATAATAGGTCTACAAGGCTTGATACAAAGCTTTTGTTCCAGTGTCAAATGCAAGTGCAGTAGTATGCAGGTTATATTTATGCTTCTACACGCAGTAAAGAAATAGATGCAGATCAACACTGACAGTCAGTGTCTGGGGAACTCAACATGACAACTTGAAGGTGCTACTGTTAGCTGTGAGCTAACTGGAACATATAGTGAAGTGAATATGTGAAGGTAATTTCAATCACCAACCAACCTAGTTTGCACTCAAGCTGAATGTGGGTTGTGTTCCTGTGACTGTTCAACTAAAGGCTGATTCTATTATGGAATGGAAAGCCCAAGATATGTTCACAGTGCAAAATTCAACATTTCCTCATGGTTACTCGAGTCAAAAATTTTAGTTGTTTCTGGCAACTGTACCCTTCATCAAACAAAAAGGACAGCAGACACATTTCATGTTATAGTGTATGTAGCACAAGCTATTTGTAAAGTGTCATGAGATAACTTTTATTATGATTTGGCACTATATAAATAAAATTTGACTGATTGATTTGAAGCTTTTTTCAAGTCAACACTGAGCAACAACACATTCAAAAGGCCTCCAAATCTTTTTTTTTTTATTTTTAATTTTCTTTCTTCTTTTTTTAATTTAATTTAAATTTTTGTAAATTTCACTCTTCAAATGTGAGGAACATGCAGTAAAAGCTGTAATCCAACATAGTCTTTAAACCTGGTTAAAGCCGTGAAAAGGTATTGACAGATTTTATAGATGAAGACTAGAGTGAAACAAGTTGTCTAATCTTACTATAAAGTAACAAAACTAATGCAGAAAATTGTTTCCAGGAGAAAATAAGTAATGATTGCAAATGTAGCTCAGCATGAAAAGACCATCTGCTCATCAGTTATATGTAATGAACATCCTTTAGGACATAATTAGGTGTGTACATTTTAATATCGTTATGTAGAAAATACTGTGATTAAAACATAAATACACTAACTGCATTTATCAATCTGGAAAAGGGACAGATAAGCCTGTGTCCAGTGATGATTCTTAGAAGACTGAGCCAAACTAAGATAATGAGAAAACCACAGTAAAGTGGTTTTGGCTGTTCATCTCCTGAATGAAATAAGTGATTTTTATCTCGTAAATGATAATCTCCTTAAAGTAAAAGTAACATGAACAGCTTGTGACTGTCAGAAGAGTTCAGAGGAGGTTATTTCTGTTTTCCTTAGCTCCTCTGAAGATTTCCAAGGCTCTCAACCCTGTGACCTGTGCTGTATATGATGTGGGAGCTGTGCATATTAATAAATACTGATGAAGAAGTGTTGGCCTTTTATCATGGGAAGATCAGCTGAAGACACAGAATGTGAAGTTTCCAATTAATCTTATTGCAGAGCAATGTTTCCCACAGCTTTTTGACCCTCAAATAGAGGACAGAAATGATTTGTATTGAGGAAAAAGACATTCCATTCTGCATGTTAAGATTAAAAAAACAAAAACAGGTTGTCATGGTGGAAAATTGAGGAAGAAGATGGCATTTGGAACAACAGCGAGGAAAATGTCATTGGGAAAAATTATTTTCAAAAAGGTAATTTTCACCTTAAGATGTGCTGTTTAACAATCAGTCAGGCTAAATATAAACAAAGGTTAAATATGATTGGTATGTGATCCTGTTTGTGTTGGACTGTTGCTGTGATGCTGAGAGCACGGGTTAAATTTATATCTATTAGGGCTGTCAAAATGAACGCATTAATGCAGATTAATCCATCATCATGATTAATGTGCTTACAAATTTCAACACAGTTAACCCATCTGCAGCTCAGAATGACTCTAAATGTCTCTGGCAATGCATTTGTTACAGGTACCACAGCAGCAGCACCATGTAGACAGATAAATTTAGGATAAGGCCTAAAAAAAAAAAGGTTGTTTGCAGTTACCCAACCTACCCTAAAAAAACAGCCGACCCTAATCTTTTTACAATTACCTCCATTCCAAGTTTTTTCAAAATACCTAAAATCTGCAGAAATTACTCAGCATTAGCCAAAAATCACCTTGTTTAAATCACCTAGTTTAAATTGTCAATTTCTACTAGAAATGAGTTTTAAATTCGTTAAAATAGCTCTCTCACGAGACTTGGCCATGTTGGCAATGGCAGTCCTTCCACGAGGTCCATTGTGTGCAGTACTAGCTTAAATCGGCCTAAAATCGGCCTAAAACACAAAATAGTACCATAGCTTAAATCATATTCTATTTTTTTTTCTTTTGTTCAGACAAGGTATAATTTTAAGTTATTACCTGCTTGACAGTTTCGACTGTGACTCCAGTCTTCCTCAGAA
>JAQQZY010000009.1:5274093-5284619 GCA_030068375.1 Ostorhinchus rueppellii
CTATGGACAGGTGCAAGTGATTACTGGGGCAGAGAACAGGATGTCAAGACAGAGGAAAACCCAAAGAAACAAAGCCCCACAAAATAAAACAGGATGTGAACCAAAAACCGGGAGAAACACGTTACCGTCTGAGACCAGACCTGACAGGTAATTCCATTTCTAAGCTAAAATCTGTCTATTACCACATCCATGGAAATAGGCTGTGAATTTGTTAATATGTAGAGGACTATTTCAGTGTAAATCTGTATATAACCTTATGTTTACGGTACAAAAAGTCATTAAAAGTATCAAAAGAAGATGTATCTCTGTTATTGGAGTTAAATTATGGAATGACATGAACATACATTTAAAGATGTGTAATTAATTAATGGTTTTCAAAACATTGGTTTGTAAAGATCTTTTTGAGGGATACAAGCAAGAAGGATTTTTGATGTATTGATTGGGGCCTAAAATCACCTTTGATTTGAGTGTAAGTGAGACGTATATGTGTGTATATGTGTTTAGCTTCTACCTAAGCCTGTTCTGTCTCAACAGAATTCAGTTGGTCGACTTAAAATCAAACTCATTGACTACATATTCTGTATTATGGAAGATGACTGAATAAACTTAAACCTTCAGAGGTTCTTCATCTAATGTTCACCTTTAATAGGTACAACGTTCAGTACCAGCTACCGTGATCATAGAAATGGAGTTCACCAACAACAAATAACCTGCTCCTGGAACAACACACTTCTATGTAAAACAGCACATCAGAAACGAGTCTGTTTAATTTTTTAATTTCCCTGTAGGATAAATTCAGTGCATGAACAGCCTCTGAGATGGGTCTGTTTGTGGTTTTCATATGTGAAAAATATGGAAGTGAAGACTTAAATCGGCTGTTTTTACTGGAAGGCTGCTTTTGGCCACTGTGCTACTATTGGCTTTGGTTCTTTGGCTTCTTGTTTTTTCGGTTGATTTTTTTATTTGAATTTGTTTTCCATATTTTTTTTTATTGTTTGCTCTTCTTTTATTTCTACAAAGGATATCACGTGTCTCTTGGGGGATAAAATAAAGCAAACTGAGTCTAAGTGAAGGAAACTGAGGCGATGTTCAAATCAGATAACTGCTGCTAGGTCTGCTGCCAATAAATACACTTGTTGGTTCGCCCTAACCTAAACTTGGATGAATGATCAGGGGGACCAGGAAAGGAGGGGGGCACATATCCTGTTTTTCTGTGATAAATACAAGATTTCAGGCCACAAACCTAACACTGCCAAATGTGAGTTGGCAAGAAATTTTATTGAAATGATATACTGTTGACACAAGGTGAATTCATTAGTTTTTCCATTGCAACTTGTCTAATTAACGACATTCTGAAACGACTTGAACTCAAGGACAGATTGGCAGAGCTCATCGGGCATCTGCCGTTTTATTTAAGGGCCTGTTGGTAAGAAGTCTTATGTTGAGAAGGATCCAAATGATTTCTTCCCATGTTATTAGTGGAAATTCTAGCAACACTGTGGATCTGCTGACTTAATTATAAGTTTCAGTTTCAGAGTAAAGGTCACATTAAGACAATGAAACTGTCTAAGAGGCAAAAAAGTGTTAAGTACAAAGCTGTGCGAATGTTTCCTGAAAGGTCAAAAGTTGAGACGCTGGGCTCTTCTTGCATTAATCTTTCAGATAGTGAGTACTGAAAAGTTCGTTCAGCAAAAATCAGGCCTCCAACCACTCTATCAGGCCTCCCTCCATCCTCTTTACCCGCTAGATCACCCTTTTGTCATGCAACTCCCCTGAGAACTGCATTCAAACTGCCAAGTTTTCCACTCAAAAGCTTTTTGCAGTGTGGGGGTTCAGTATTTTCACCGTATATGATGTCTTTACTGTAAACTGTGAAGCCTGTTGATATACAGAGGCAATAGATTTTCCAACTTGACATGAAGAGAAAGATCTCTGGATGTGTTTATATTGTTTTGCAGTGTAGTGTGTGCTTTCACATGACACTTTTGGGTGTGGCATGTAACTGTTCCTCCATGCCCTTACGCTGTAAAGGGGTTTGTACCCCCCCCCAAAAAAAAAAGAAAACACCCAACATGAGCGGCAACTGGGAGTGTGTGTCTGCCTCACTGCGGTCGTGCAGTCGAATCTGTCCTGTGTGCCAAGACAAAAACCCAGATGCAAAGGATTATGGGTTTTATATTCACTTTACAGTAACTCTGGTTTAATGTGAGGGTGGGATAAGCAGATGAGGGGGAGAGGGGACTGTGGCTGTGGTTGATGTGTCACATGGAGGACTCTGGATAATTTATTCCAACTGTCAGTTTTTGCCCTCAAGCAGTTTTATAGATTTGTTATTCTAAGAGCTGAACTGTACATTTGTGATGTAAACTTTTTGGCTTGATGGAACTCAAGTTTTTTTTTTTTGTTTGTTTTTTTATACTGGTGATGATCTCTATCACAGGGTGATCATTTAAATCTCTTTAAGGCAGAGATACACACCGCAACTTTATAGGCCAACTTTTATGTGTAATGGTGCAGAGCAGTGCTTTAATCTAGTACAGCATGACTATTGTGTTGCCAGGAAACACAGGATTTTTGTCGTCCTCTTTTTTCATTCAACATATTGTGGAACGCATGGGTTTCTTTAATTTCTTTAATGTTTTTTCAGTTTTAAAGGACATGCATTGAAAATGTAATTTCTAAGAATAAAGTGTAGTCCACATTAATGCACAGACATGTTCACTCTCCATTTTATAAACATCTGTCACATTGGTCTTTGTTTTCCAAAGTGTTTCAATCAACACACAAATGTAAATGCTCAGTGAAGGTGTTGTTTCTGTAAACTGCTAACTCTGTGGAACAGGTAATGTTGGTTAGACTTTCTACTTGGTGAAGTTGAGCAGTTGAACAGCTTGCCTCTGTGAGCATAAATTAGGGTTTTCCACCTCCACACGTAGCTATCCACATAAACTGGAGAATGTTTTCAAAAATCTGTTTTAGTGACCTAAGAATGCTGTTCACGTGCAGAGGAGGGAAATATTAGTTTTTCCAAAATATCTGTATGTATGTGTGGGTAAAGCCTCCAACTGAATCTGTCCAAAACTGAGTTACTGGTCTTCCCAGCTAAGCCAACCATACAGCACATCTCCATCAAAATTGACTCCTTATCTATTGACTCTACCAAAGTAGCAAGAAACTTGGGTGTCGTGATTGATGATCAGCTGACCTTTACAAGTCATGTCGCCTCTGTTACCCGATCATGCCGCTTTACACTATTTAACATAAAAAAGATCAGACCATATCTCACCCAGCAGGCCACGCAGCTCCTGGTCCAGACCATGGTCATATCCTGGTTAGATTACTGTAACGCCCTTCTGACAGGTCTGCCATCCTGTACTGTAAAACCAATACAGATGGTCCAGAATGCAGCGGCACATGGCACATGTCACACCTCTATTCATGAAGCTACACTGGCTGCCCATTGCCGCACCCTAATGCTAGCTTACAAGGTTTTGAATGGGTCTGCTCCAATTTATCTGAATACATTGATCAAGGCTTATGTGACCACTCGACCCCTCCGCTCATCAAAGGGGTGTCGTCTGGCAGTACTAAAACCTTGCAGAGGTCAATCCAAACTGGTTTCATGGGTGGTCCTGCGCTGGTGGAATGATCTACCGAGTACAACCAGAACAGGGCCGTCCCTGCAGGCCTTCAGAAAGCTCCTGAAGACCCTCTAAGCTCTTCAGAGAACACTTCCTGTCCTAGCACTGTCAACATTTTGTGTTTTGAATGTATTATTATTTTTATTCTACTGTTGTGCTCTGTATTTGGTATTGGTTTTTACTGGGTTATTGGTTAATGTTATTGCTGTCTTTATTTTCTTTTATGTGTTGATTTTATAGCTGTTTCTACATTTATTTATTTATTCATTTATTTATTTATTTATTTTGGTATTTGTATTTTATTGTGCTTTTAATTTTGAGATGGAGAGAGTGAAAGAGAGAGAGAGTGAAAGTAAGAGAGAACTTCCCTTTGTAAGTCGCTTTGGAAAAAAGCGTCTGCCAAATGCATAAATATAAATGTAAATGTAAAGCCTCAGACTGACATTTAAACTCCAACGATCTAAAGGGGCGGGGGTGGGGGGCAGAGTTTAGAATAGAATAGAAAACATAAATACACCATATTAACAATATTAACAATATGAAACAGAATGTATATCTATGAATGAATCAATAAATAATTAACAATAATCTATTCATAGAAATCATTCTTTTAAGAAATAATGCTTTTATAATTGGATAAATATTGACTAAATATTGTAATGTTATTGCCAGGGAGATTATTGCAACACTTATTGCACATAATTCACCTTATACAAAGTTATTCCTCATTTTTTGAAGTGAGGAGGAGAATACAATGACTTATTACTTTTTTTTTTTTTTCCTAGTTTTACCGGAAAGTTAAAGATAAACTCTGATAATATACACTACCTATATGACCAATCACTACATTTCCAACTTGGATAAGGCCCAATCCCAATTCACCCCTTTCCCCTCTGCCTACACCCTTTCTCTTGGCACTACACCTTGAAACGGAGTTGCAAGGTGTAGGGGTTAAATCATTTCCCTATGAAATGGGACAAACCTTCGAGGCCTGATACATCATCACTGGTCGTTGACACAACTACTCTATTTATCACAGTATTCCCTATGCCGTCAGTAGCTGTAAACATCTCTGTTCCATGGGCTTTGGTCATCTTTTTGCGGTTATCCACTATAAATTGCAGAAATGTGATCTATAGCAATAAATGGTCGATCGAATTATTAAATGTTTTATGAAGAAAATACTTACATTTGTGTGTTTCTTTCATCACTCTACTGTACTTTTTGGCTGTGTTTACCTCCATCTTGCTGATGATTTGAACAGAATTATGGGACATTTGTCCGACCCTTCTGTTCATGTGTGTGTCCTGAAAAATCTCAGTTTCGAGGGCTATAGAGCCCATCGCCTTAGCCCTTCTCCTCCTTCTAATCGAGAATTGGGACAACACTGCCCCTTCATGTGTACATGCAAAAGACACAGGGGGAGGGGCCAAGGGGTGAATTGGGATTAAGTCTAAGTATGAAACTTTGTTCCTTTACTCAGAAAGTGCTGTCTGCTAGCTTCAGCAGTTTTGCACCAGTGTTCTCGGTTGCTAGTTTACTCCCTCTGGATAGTACTATTTATGTTCTAAAACTGGTGTGAGGGTTGACTAGAGGCTTTGACTCACTTTGTGTTTTTTCAAGATGGTTGGTTAACTTTAGTAGACATCTCAGCAAAACAGTATAATCATACCATTGGCATAGTGTCTGTTTCTCCACACTTGATGATTTTAATTAATTTTAAAATCTAGTAATGCTTCATTGGTTTTAATGCATTACTCTTACTACATCTGAATTTTGACCACAGTTAATATGACCTTGAATAAAAAGCAGAAAAACGCTGGTTATAATGAGGAACTTTGTGTTTTTAGTAGCCGCTGCAGTAGATGGTGTGGCAATTAGTATTCAGTTAAGTATGATCATCACTAAATGCAATTAAATATACTAAAAATATTCCAACTAAAACACAGCCTGGATTCATATTTTGGAGCTTTAGAATACACAAAATGCACAGTCAGTGAGCAGAGATGTTTTATTTCTGCTTTGTCTTCATTTTAATGGTATTAAAACAGTTGAAACACTGCTTATCCCTTCTTTTGGGAACAATCGGTCAATAAAATGATTGGATAATAATCACTGTTAATGTCACTCTTTTAAAACTGCAGTGAAGTGCAGTGATTAATAATCTTAATAAAACTGCAGTCATTTAATCTAAGGAATTACCCAAAGCTCCCCAGTACCATGATTATTGTCATTTCATTTACCATATGCAGATCAAAATAAGTAAAAAAGTTTGGCAAATTTATATCAGCTTTCAACATAATCTCAAAAACATCTGCCTTTATTTAAACGGCCTTGGAAGTTCCTTGATTATATTTTAAAGCATTACCAGATGTGCATTTCTCAAAACACACACAAATCAATGCATCTTTTTAACATAATAGTGTCCAGTTGCATTATTGTTTTTCATTAAAACAGGAAACAAATATTCTGCTCTAATTATATTTATTATGATCAAGTAACCGTAAATGCTTTTATGGAAATGAAACAGCAGTTCTTTGCATCAGGTAAGTTATTACCAGCGTAATAGGAAATAAAATCTAAATTATCAGCAGGCAAGGGCCACATAAAACACCTTGCACCTGCAGTGCTGGATGTTACAACTCTTAAGAGGGAAAATCTGCAGTAATTCACTGTTTTTTCTGTCAGTGATGGCCCTCCATAAGCAGGCCTGGAGTTTTAAAATAGCTCGCAAAATAAAAGCTTGTGGAGGTTTAAGGCTATTGATTCTGGGAGTACAAGCTGTAAATCTGCAAAAAAAAAAAAAAAAAAAAGTCTGGAAAGTGAAGACTCTCTGTAGTTTCTCTGTCGGACTGACATCAGAGCCCTGACATGAAAATGACCTTGTATTTGGCAGGATGGTCTCTGTCTGGATGGTCCCTTGTGCCTGTGTTGTTCTCCTACAGTACCCCATTTTATTCATGTCTGCACACTGCCAATGTTTTCAGTTTATTTTATTTTTTCCTTTCATGAAGGGTGACTAATATATTCTGTTACAATTAGCAAAGCAATGGCATAAAAAGAAAGAGAAATAGAGTAGGAGGTTACTGAGGTTATAGAGAAGGAAAGTGGGTAGCTTCATCAGTGTATTTGCTTAAAGTTTCAGCAAAGTAGAAAAAAGACTGCGTAAGGATACTACAGCCATTTGAACCATTCTTCTGATGATGAAACCAAAGACATTGGTTTGATGTAGTTTGCTGATTTTACACATGAAGATCTTAATCTTCTTGCTGAAGCACTGAGAGCAGCTGCAACATATCTAGAAAGAGTGATTTTGACAAAACAATACATCTTTTTGACAGCACATTATTTCTGACATACTGGAAATGTATCTTCAGGTCATTGATGTCCAGTATCTTTGTTTGATACACAAAATCTTTAACATAACCCCATACAAAGAAATCCAGGGCAGTGATATCTGGTGAATGAGGTGTCCAGGGAATTGGACCATCCTTTGCAAATGTTAGATTTAGGAACCCACCAACATGCAGTCTCCGATGTAGTGGTGCACCATCTACTTGGAAAATGATGGTTAGTTGAAGGTCATCCAGTTGTGGTGGCACATATTCAGTCAAAAGGTCAAAGGTCAACACTTGCAGTAACTGATCTCTTGTTGAAGAAAAATGGACCAATGATTCGATTACACATGATCCACAATGTGATTAAAAACTTTGAGGAACACTGAGTACATAGAACAAATCTGATAAATTAATGCCATGAACTGCTTTTGCAATAAATGTTTTAAATTGTAAAGACACTTTGTGGACACCCTGTATATTACAAAAACAGGCCTTGAAACTGATTTGCAAATTTGAGCAAAGTTGAAGATGTTTGTATTTTATTTGACATTAGACAGGATTAGTTCTATTTACATTACATTAACATGATAAGCTTTAAACTGAAGCCTGTAGAAAATGTAGTTTTTACATAAAGTTTGAGTATATAGTAAGAATTTCTATTTTTATCAACTTTTCTATTGTTGAGTTTTTGAATCAGTATTTGTTAAAAAAAAAGGGTCTTTTTTTAACGTTTTACTGTGTTTCACTCATGGAAATACTCTGAAAATCTAAATTTCAACTTTAGCGTGTTATTGGAGGACATAAAAAGATTCATTACTTCATGGTACCTAACAAAGTAAGCACATTTACTATTCATGTACTCACTGTTATTGAGTACATGCTGCTGTCAATTTATTGTAACATATGTGGAAATTTCAAAAAATAGTCACTTGCCCTATATAGGGTTAATGGTCTTTTTTTACAGAATGTCTATACTTTTACTGCCTCTTCCTGATTGTCATTAAAAATCCTTGTAGATCCCTTGTATGTCAGGAAAAGGTTTCTCTTGCATGAAACCGAATCAGAATCATTCTGTTATAGGCAGCACTTATGAGCCCTGAAGGCACGAGATTGAAACATGATATGGTAATAACATGGGTACAAGTGTCTAGTGAGATTAATATAAAACCACCATATCTGTTTTCATTTGGGCTTTGTTTTCACTGACGCTCCTGTGCGGTTGTGGAAAAAAGAGCATTGCAGAGCCTTTCATGAGCTTTTTGCAATCCTCAGTTGGTACCATGCATGTATGTGTGGGCTGCTGCTTTGGGTCCTGACAGTATGAGTCAAGAAAAGCCAGGCAAATTAAGAAAATGTCTTCAGATACTAAAAATAGTCCCTTTCTTTGAACTTCTTTTAGCATATGGGACTCATTTAATGTGTGTGTGTCTTCAAAACGTAAAAACACATGATCAGTCTGTGGAAGAGTTAGAAACTATCATGGGTTGTAGTATGTATTCATGTGCACATCCTGCATGATAGTGCATGTGCATGTACGCCTGTGTGTGTGCGTGTGTGTGTGTGTGTGTGTGTGTGTGTGTGTGTGTGTATGTGTGTGTGTGTGTGGTATTTTGGCCTTTTTGTACTGCTTTATAGAGCCACATGAAAGTTACAGTATACTGGTTGAGATTGTCTGCTTTATTCATTACAAATATGACCAAACATGAGCTACTGTTGTGGTTTTTTACTGATCCTAGTCCAGACTTTTACCTCTTTGACCAGTGGCTGTGAATTGTGGAGGTGTGCATACATTACTCCCAGTTAGCCTCTCGTGAAAGGCAGCAAAAGTGAATGGAAAAATGTTCTAATACATCATGCTACAAGTGTTTTTTGTTTTTTTTTCAATTCATAGCCAAGCTTGTCTAAGTGAAAGAGTTCAGAGCTCCAGCCTGGAAAAAGCTCAAAGAAAATAATGATAATTTAGGGCTAAATGTAATGGAGTTGACGACTATACGGTGAAAAGGGAGGAAAGAGGAAGAATCAGTCAACAGTTAGAGGGGAGATGTGCTGGAGTCCAATGTAAAATACTAAATTTTTTGTATTTTTTTTCCACTAAAACCTCTCTCTTCTAATGCTACTAACACCTGGAGCTGCAGATGTCTACCTGCCCCCACCCCCTCTCCCAACCTCACTGAAGGGAACCCAAACAGGCGACCAAGCTCAACATGAAAACAACTATATCAGTGCTTGTTAAGTGGGCTTGTTTGCTCTCCTTCTCAGCATTTAAGAATCCTCATGCGGTTTGAAGCCTTTTTCTAATGAAGCACAATTAAAATGAAAAGAAGGTAATGAAAAATATTTACCCCCAGTCCAATGGAGTGGCTGGCAAAGTTGATGACTTGGCTTAATGAAAGCCATATGCCTGTTCTTGTAAAGTCCTGTTTTCGTGGCACTTACTTATAAGCGTTTGTGCCAGCACGTGAATTAACTCCTGATGATGGGTAGGAGTGTAGAAAGTTTATCAGAAGCAGAAGGCCAGTGCATTTGCTCTGATTTATGCCAAATCTCCAGCAGGGATAACCAGCCACTAGTCAATGCTGTTGTAAATGTTTTCAGTGAGCTTCTGGGTAGTAGCGCAGGTGTACAAAGCCATCACAGAAGTGTATTCTTCTCTGAAATACTAATGTAGGTGGCTGTAATGGGAACTGAGTCGCTAGTCTTGGCAGGAAGACTGGCATGTATTATTCACCAAGCCACAGGAAAATCTTTTTCTTGTCTCAGAAAATTTCCCAAAATGAGCATAATGTTTTTAAAATGCAAACATCTGCATGAAGAGTGAAAGAAATATGTTTCTACACCACAACTGGAAACAGGAACAGAAACAGGAGATCATTTGACACTGGGTTGGAAAGAGCTGCCAGCAACCAGGGTTCACTTTTCTTGTTAGTGCTTTAATTTTATCTTGTTCATAATGGACAGAAATGGTGCTCTAATCCTACAAAGGGTATCCTTTATAGGTAGATCGGTAGAAATATAGTAAGAATATAGGATATACTATAGAAATTCTTTCCATCTGTCTTTGATTTTTGGACAGATGTGCAGATTAGATATGTATGACCAGTTAAACCTGCCCTTTAACAGAAACTATCCTAAGCATTTAACCAGTGATGGGAATAATGGCATTAAAATAAACGTCGTTATTAATGGCTTTACTTTTTTCAGTTCACGGGTAATCTAACTAATCACTTTATCTATCGTTATAACACCGTTTCCGTCACCAACAGGCCGTTACTGCGCGTTACTGAAGCTACTCATTGGAGCTGTCATCCAACTTGGCTCACACAGACACAGGAGCTGCATGTGTGTGTGTGTTTTTTTTTTTTTTCCTTTTGGTAAGGGGGGAGGGGAGGGGCGAGAGAACAGACTGAAATGATGATTGGCTAAGGTAGAGTAAAATTTCATGTTAAACCAACCAGAGACATCAGGTGAGAGGGTGTTTACACACAAACCCAGCACATAGCAGCAGCACACACACACACACACACACACACACACACACACACACACA
>JAQQZY010000009.1:5360041-5373948 GCA_030068375.1 Ostorhinchus rueppellii
TATATATATATGTGTGTGTGTGTGTGTGTGTGTGCATACATACACACATTTTATTTTTTTACATTTATCACTTATGTCACCTTAAATATACTTGCACAGTTTGATGTCTATTACTGTTTTAGCCTGTCCAAAAACTGAGCAATGCAATAAATTAAAAAATAAAATTTTGATGACAATAAGGATAAAATTAACACTGTTATTAAACTTATTGGAATCAGATTTTTCTTATGCTAATTACCTTTGTTGTTGATAAATTCTTAATTCATCTGATCATAGCCTTTGTGTGTTGGACACAAATGCTACAGCTTTTTATTCACCTCAATTGTGGTAATATGAGTTACAAAGGCAGCACAGAACAAGACTTTAATAACATGAAGACATTTAAATATTTAGCTTTTATCAGTTTTTTAAAAAGAGAGAACTTTGAGGGAATTTTGAGGGAGATGCATAACAAATGAGTAAGTATTTGATAATGTGTCAATATTATGCAGAAAAGATGAGTGGTAAGACAACAGAAAAGAAAGACAAGTCAAGACCTCATTGTAGATGTTCTTCTGGAACTCCATTTCCTCCTTCATGGTCTGCAGGCGGTTCTCAGCATCCACCCTCCTCAGCATCTCATCCTGCAGCTGCCTCTTAGCATCAGCCAGGCTAACATCCAACTGGACCAGGATCAAAGAAACACAGGACAGTCATTCAAATGCACTCTGACCGGACAAGCAAAGTAAAAAGTTTAAGGGATGCAGTTCCTAAAAGTGACCAGTAGGTGGAGTAAGACCACATCTGTGCCTCTAACAATCCTGTTGTTTTCTCAATGAGATTTAACAAACTGCAAAGAAAGTAACCTAGTCTGCATCAGCACTCTGTTCTCATTCATAAGTGCCTGGAGGGCTTCCATCAAATTATGACTTCCATTGAGGTATTTGAGCTGTTAGGAGGCAGACAGAGCACCCACACTGAGACAGTCTATTCTAATGTCACAGTGTTGATTTTACACTCTACTAGTGATAGCTTCTCCATCAGGTGGTAATCTTGCATGTTAAACATACTGAGAAGAGCTGTAATCAGTGAGAGGCTCCTAGGGAATGACAGGGGGTCTAAACTCACACACAAACAAGGTTATTTCTGAATAAGTGTGAATAATGTTTAACATGAACAATGCACAGACTAGGGGGGTGTTCAGGTGCTTCCTATGACATAGCAGGGTTTCGTGCCTTAATACAACTATAACAGTGTCACTAACAGCATCATTTAAACATTTAATATCATATAGTTTGATGAAGACAAAACGTAACAGTCAATAGACTGTTTGAAAACCCTGTTTACACTTACACTTTACATTAACTATAACTATTGCATAGTGAACTTTATTCACTATGTCATTTCAAATGCATTTTGTAGCAGTTAATTTATCAACTTATTGACAGTTACCCAAATCTTTTTTTTTAATGTGGATGAATCTAACTTTACAAATGCTTCGCTAAAGTTGCAGTGCGTTATAGTTTTCTACTGTCACTGGTGAAAACTTTCATAATTCATCATATTGTAACTCCAGAAACATTCCTTCAGTCTTCTTACCTTGGCCATCTGGGCTTTCAGGTCCTTCACCTCAGCCTCCAGGGCTCTCTTCTCTCCCAAGGCAGTGGTGAGGGAGGCATCTTTGGAGTTGAGCAAGGCCTCCAGGTCCCTGAGCCGGGCCAGAGCTGCCTCCAGGTCCGCCTCCTTCTTACTGTTCCTGTGGAGACACAAGGGAAGATGTGTTTGTGATAATTCAACCATGGCCTAAAACTCTAGTCCACATGGAAGCACATCCATGTGTGATACCACTGATGGTTACTACTGACAACTGTGACAACTACAAAATACCATGCCACGGGTGATGGACAGCTTACTCCTTTTCTGAGCTAGACTTTCAGAGCTTCTGTTTATTTGAAAAAACATTTTTATTATGAAAGACAGCTTTACTGTCGTTGCTGTTATGAGGTTACACTAACAAGATTTAGTTATGCAACTATTTAATGAAGCTAAATGTTGCTTAATTATAATCCTCTGCCCATTACCCTTACATTACATAATGCTATAATTTGATATTGTGTTATTACATGGTCTGTCAGCTGCTTTGGATAGTGAAAATTAGGCATATTTTTCAATGAATGTTTAATATGTTGCAAGGAATCATTTGTTTCTTATATATCAACAAGTGTTAACATACAAGTAATTAAAAAAAAACAACACATAGCGATGACCAAATGAAAAAATGTGATACAGATTACATGTAATGTAATTTTGACTGAGATTAAACCATTTTTAGCCAAGATAGCACTAATTCAGTTATTGTTGACAAAGTAACAAAGGTGAGAATTTTGGTGCGTACTCTACTGTGTGTAAGACAGTATTTGCATGTCTTTGCGATACCCTTGTTAAATAAAAATCTGTTGTCTGTTCAGTTAAAGTTTCCCGCAACAGTATATTCTGCTCCTCTTGAATGTTGAATGCCAACACCAGCCTGAGCAGAACTACTGCACCTCTTCAGCTGTGGTAGTGATGAAGACTGATTGCCTCATAATAAGCTAGTATATCACAGTTAAGGCTCTGACATAACAGCTGATTAACAGACCTGATCTTGGATGTAAATTATCTCTGCACTACAGTATAAGGTCCTGTGGGAGTCTGGCTGAAACCGTGTCTGCAGCTCCCCGTGTGCTCATCCTGGCAGTGACCACAGAGCTGCGAGGGCCTGGAAGCCATCTCCCCCAGCAGATGGCCATTATTAGTGACAATGACGACTGGGCCACAGGGCCAAATAGAATAACAGGGAGCCCATCCTCCTTGGCTGTGCATGAACCACCTATACTGCTAAGAACCACCCTGCTCCCCCTCCTCCCCCTTTATCTTCTGCTGGGATTGTATTGTTTTTCCGCATGCTGGTCCAAGTTGTTTTTTCCTTGACAGAACACTAAATTGGTTCCTATAGAGATGTCCAAAATGAGGCACATGCAACAGCACCAAATGTGAGCCATCTTAATTCAACACAGGATCCCCTGAGATAGAGCTTAATGGCCTCTTATAGAGTTCTGCAGCTAATAGTAGTAACTTCAAGTCTTGGCATCAGTTCAGTTCACATCAGCAGGCAACTGCTGCTTCCAATATATGGCACGATAGGAGTGTTTGCTACAAAAGCCTCTATCACTGCTCAAGTCTCAACATAGAAGAAAAAAATGGAGCGACGTCAAAACGCCATTCATCAAACATATTTTCAACTCATACATAAAATACTACAGCTCTTTCAGAAAGCTTTTTACATTAATCACGTTATAAAAGTACTGCAAGCTGAGGAGCATCCATCAGCTAAAGCTGCAGTCAGCCAATCAACACACTGGTATGAGAGTAATTACAAAGCTCTGACTGGGCCACGACAGTCCTTAAACAGCAGCTGCAGCAGGCAAAAGGGAACAGAAAAATTTACAGTGAGTCAGAGAATAATTACCCTTTGTCATAGAAAGAGGAAAATGCATTGACAAAGACGCAAGTTTAAATCAAACTAATGTGATAAAAACAATACAGTATGAAGGAAACAAAACCTCTATTTTTACACTGGAGGTTTTAACACAGGGAGAACATGCAAACTCCACACAGAAAGGTCCCATCCTTATCGACTAGTGTTGGAATTGAACCCAGGACCTTCTTGCTGTGAGGCATGTGTCCTAGCCACTGCACCGTCAATCAATTTCTTAAAAGTAAACTATGGATGACTCCTGAACACTAATGTGTCTGTGTTTGAGCTCATCTTTTGTTGCCATCATCCTGATTCATGACTGAACTAATGCCTAATTCAGCAAAGTGTAGCTGTTCATGGAGGAAAACAACTGGTTTTTGTCCAGAGGTTTTGAGTCACATGTTCAGTGAATATCCTCACTCCTGTGCTTAAGTTCTTCAGTGCATCTCTTCTGCTCCTCTACTGTACCATCAACGTAGGACAGAGAAGCAACAGTAGTACAAGATAGTGTTAGATCAGGGGTGCCCAATCCTGGTCCTCGAGAGCTACCATCCTGCATGTTTTAGATGTTTCCATTTTTCAGCACACCTGACGGTCGTTATCAGGCTTCTGCAGATCTTGATGATAGGATGATCATTTGAATCAGGTGCGTTGGAAGACGATACATCTAAAACATGCAGGATACTAGCTCACGAGGACTAGGATTAGGCACCCCTGTGTTAGATCAAAAACTTCAAAAGATGTTGATTCTTCACCAACTTCCAACACAAACTTCACATAATCAGATGAGCATTGTTAACCTTTAAAATGACAAGTTGAGCAGCAAACTTTCTCCTTGTGTCGAAGGAGAAAAGAACAAAAGAAAGAATGGGACTGCCATGTCCAGAAATAGTCGGAAAACAGCTCCCTGATGTTTTACAGATGTAAAATATTTCCCTTAAGACATTATGTAACAGCCTCCCAGGCTGCTCATTGTTCAGAATGGAGGCAGCCCAGGGTTTGATATATCTAACATGGCAACACACTCAAAACAACACACGCATACACACTGAAAGGATGCACACAGATGTCCTACAGTGACTGCAAACACAGTCATATGGTACAGAATGTGAGTACAGACATTCAATCAGATACACTGCTTATCCTTTTAGATAGATTCTGTGATACCACACCATCAACCTTAGTTTTAATGACCAGATGTTTGGACCAGGTGTGCATGCATTCCTTTTCCCCAGTAATGCCATACTTCACTCTTGCAAACTTCATGGGAGCTCTACTGCAGTGCTTTAAAAGCTTTGGCAGAGGGCAGATTTTTGGCTCAGTAAATGATCTGCGAGACTGGCAGTACAAAAATATCCACATAACTCAGAGAAAATACAAGTCCATGCAAATGTAATGCATCAACTCATTCTTCACATTCTTTAAAATACAGCCTACAGCTCACACCAATATCAATCAACGGTAGGATGTGTACATGAGACAGGCAGATCAGTAAGTAGAGCTAAATGAGACTGCTGTAAAACCTTTTAATGACTACCATCTTGCTGTAAACAACAGTATGAAGAGAATTTAACTGCATCTGTTTAGGTCATGTTCCCAAAGGTTGGTGCAACTATTTAGGTGTTATAAAGACATTTATTGAGGCCTTTTCTGTTGTTTTGGCACTTTTTAACACACCATAGCATTCGGCATCAACGCAACATGGACTCAAAACAACACAAAATGTCTGAGACAAGGACCCTTTCTTTGTATATAACTGAGCTGTTTTATGTGTAGATGCATAAAGCATATTCTGCTTACAACCTGATCGAAACATTACTTAAAATTATACAGCTCATTTTTATCTATCCATCCATCCATTTTTTATTTACAATGAAAGATTTTAACAGTGTTTCTGTGCAGAAGGTGTGTAGGTGGATGTTGTGTTGGTCATTAGGACTAATGGGCACAGTGGATCAACAGTGAATTATCACATTGCCTCCATTGTCTCTTCATATTTGTGTGTGAGGAGACAGATAGGATACAATGGGTAAGTAATAAAGGAATATGGTTGAGTATTTTCCTGGGAAATATGGCAACAATGAACTGTCAGTAATGTGTAGTTTCTCACACCAATACAGTCTATAGATTTAATTCTAAGCCAATGAAATACAGTATTCAGACTGCCGACATCTCTCACATGTATTGTATTAAAAATCCAATTCAAAAGATGATCTTTGTGCTGTTCCACAAACTTGAATGTGACTGTAACAGAATAGTTTATGTAGCAGTAAGGTAAGCAGTGGTGTCATGTTTTTATTTTGTCTGTTTAACTGTTTTAATTAGACCTATTCTTCAATTAAATGAATAAGTGTTCCAACTAAATGTATAAAACTCATCAAAATCTAAACCGGTAGAGAAAAAAAAATGTGTGACGCAGTCTACCTCAGCATTTAAATGACAAAGATGGACAGTATCAGTTTAAGACTAGACAAATTGCATTCTTTTTTTTTTCACGTGCAAAAATCTAGAAAATGTTACTATGCAACATAAAATTAATTTCCCATTCAAATCTTAAAAAAAAAAAAAAAAAAAGTAAAAATTTAAATGCCATGTGTGAACCTGGACGCAAACAACAAAATCATCAGCAGTAAATACACAAAAAAACAAACACACAAAAAAGTCCCGTTTCCCCATCCAAGCCTTAAATTCTTTTCTTTGCTTGTGGCATCTCCCTGATTCTGTTCCTGGGTGACGCCTTCAAACCCCAGATGGTATTGACCTGTGCGTACACATATACTCACACGCATGTTTATTTGTGTACATTTTAATGTTTTCTGCACTGTGTGTGGATGTGATAGAAGTCATTTTGTGCCACCATGAAGGTACATCAGCACTTGTGTTGATCTGCATTTTAAATTCAGTCTAATGTAGTGTACATTCCTCTTCTCATATACTATTTGCATAATCAAGTGTAATGTGTGTCCTGTTTAAGTCAGTATGAATAATATAATGAAAGGGCCTCAGCATATATACACACTGACTTTATATTTACATTCAGTTCCATCAAGGCTCAGCATCGCCCACAGTCTGCACTCAGACTTCATGTGTGGACCCACTCTGCATATTTTATTTTATTTTTTTTAAAGAACTACACTATTAATATTTACAGTAGAACACACAGCCAGCGTCAGACTTCACAAATCTGGTGCTTCTGAGGATGGCTGTGAGCCAACAGATGAAGAAACGAGCACAAATTACTTCTGGGAAATTAGACTAATAAAGAGGAGGAAAAAAAAACCCAAAAAACTGTGCCCACTTCATCAAGCCAAGGGGAATCTATTACATGTCAAACAAAGCAAAGGGTGGTCATAGACTGAGGAGGTCCTGAGTGCAGAAAGAGTAGTGCTATGCATGTTTTATATTCTGCACTCACTAAATCAACCAGTGGGGGAAAAAAACAAAACATTTTGGCAGAATTTATTTAACTCTGGTATTTGTTTTTATTAATGCTTTCTTTCCTTTAACAAACTAATATCTTAAAAATAATTACATTGACTATACAACGTTTTTGCATTATCCAGCCTTTTTCTGCAATGCAATACAAAGCATTTTAATGAGAATATATAGATCAGAGGCAAAGAGACAAAATGGGAGCAAATGGACGTGTGAGATGGGGAAGGGGAGAAGGGTTGGTGGAGAGTGTGAGATGGAAATGTGAAAAGAGACACAAAAAGGGAAAAAAGAGAAGCGAGTGGTGGTGGCAGTGGGGGGGTATAATAGAGACAAGAAATGTGAGGAGTAGGAGGAGGAATGTTGGCTCTGCTCCCAGCCTCAGCGATGACTCACAGCTATCTTTGTCCACCCCGGTAACAAGAAGCGAACCCCACCTCGTGGAGTGAAAGAGAAAAAAAAGCACACATATGCACACCCCTCCTCCTCTCCTCCCTGTTTTGCTATGCCGTTACCTTGACAACCAAGGCCCTTTTTTCCATCAGACCTGCATAGTGCACCGTTTCTACTGCACTGTGGACGCACTGGAAAAATTTGTTGACTGTAGATTTTATATATATATATATATATAGTAATTTTACTGTAGTGTACATAGTATCAATGTGCAATGACAATAAACATTTATCTTATCTTCATCTTAAAAGTCAAGCCAAAGCAAGAGAAAATGCCACTTAATTCACTTTTATACATTATTACTGCAATATAAAGGTCCTTTTGTCTTTAAGTTTTACTCTGTCAAGTAAAACAAGAGTTGAAGGCTTTGTGGTTTTACTTTACAATGGTAATTAAGTAATTAACCAACCCCACAGTAAATTAATCAGTGCCCGTCACATATACACATAATTAATTAAATAATTAAGATCACAAGTGTATTTTCTTGTTTTTTCCTACTTTGCAAATCAAATGTAAACTAAAGGTTACTGTACTGTGACTGCATTCTGCCCAAAACTAAGGTGAAATCCTGAAAACAAGAAGACAATCTTTTACAGATAGAGACAGATTAATTTTATTGACCCTCAGGAGTAAATTCACTGCTATTTTTGTCACCATCATAAGGTTCATGAGGGCCAGTTTTCCTAAATTAAATAACCACAACCCTTTCCCAATGCTATCTGGCCAGTTTGGAATTTATTTATTTCTACACAGTGCCTGCTGTATAGTTACCTCCACCAAGGAGGTTATGTTTTACTGTGTGTTTGATTGTTTGTTTGTTACCATCCGTCTGTCTGACTTTGTTTGTTAGCAACGGATTTTGATGAAATTTTCAGGAACTGTTGGAAATGGCACAAGGAAGAACTGATCCAGTGATCCAGAAGAAATCCTGCATTCTGGATCACTTTGAAATTTTCATTAACATTGCCGTAAATGCAGCATAAAAGTTTGATTGTCAATATTTCAGGTGATTACTAATGGATGTTCATGAACTTAGAGACACTGCTTAAGAGTATGGTCTCCTATGACACCACCAAGGTTGATCCAGATCTGATCCAGATTCCGGATTTTACCGCGATTTTTGTGTTAAACATTGGCATCACCCGGCAAATCATCATGGTTGGGGATACAATTTACAAGAGCCACTACTACTTCAATCAGATTACAGGTATTGTCTATAAATGATGCATTCGATTCAACTGATACATTTGAGTCAACGACTCAACGGGCCAGAGTCTTTTTCATTTCACATTTCCTGACAATACGTATTACAATGACAATTCCTTTAAGAGCTCAAGCAGATTAAAAACATCCAAACTTAAAGACGAGAATAGGGAGAAGTCATTTAGTTGTTAAGGTCTCCACATTCATTTTAAAATAATTTGGTTTGGGTTCTCCACTGAATGGTGTGGAAAAGCCTGCATACACACATGTTGGATGCAATTTATTTGATCATGTTAATTCACTAATTAGGTTTTTTTTAAAAATCATCTCTTACACAGAAGCAGCGTTACTGTTACAGTTAATTTACCGACAACACTTTCACTACAAAGTGAAAACAAGGAAATGTTATACTTTAGCACCATGAAAACTAATAACTATTTGCTTGATTAAACTGCAAAATAATTTAACCAACTGTTCAAGTGTCAGAAAATCATGAAACTAAAAATATCAGTAAAAAGGTGCTTTATTCAAATGGCCTTTTTTTTATTCAACCCCAAAGATAAGGTTTACTTAAATGTTTTATTGTCACTATTATTATACTGGTATAACATTTTCAATTCATCTCTATAGGAAAAGCTGCAACCTCCAAATTGCATCTTTGCTTGAAGAATGAGAATTGTAAAACTAGACCGAGTGGATGAGTTCATCTATAAACCGACTAATCGTCGCAACTGGAGCTGTTCCAATGTGTTGACAAGGTCTCTTGGACTGGGATTAAAAAGGAAATATGCAATACTGAGGTGTGAAAACCTACACAGTATGACAGCACTGGTCAAAACTGTTGGATATGATTTGTGATGAATAGATAATTGTGTGAATCTGAGCTACTGTACATGAACATTAAAGCAATTACACAAAACATTGATTTAAGTAGGACATTATAATTCTATGAACTTAACATCTGTGACTGCATGGACAGACTGTCTTCAGCCATTTTCTTCAACCACTTCAGTCTTTTGTAATGTGATAACCAGAGATGTTCATAATGTAAATCTGTTGATGAGACAAGACATTTTAGTTGAAATACCTTGTTTTTACTGTGATTGAATTGATTCGCCTTTGCTGAATGGTCTCATTTCACAGGGCCTGTTGACTAACATATGCCTGCTGCATGAAAAAGCATGGAGCTGCCAGCCATACGTACACACACACACACACACACACACACACACACACACACACACACACACAGGGATCATCTGCCCTGTGCAGCTGCAGCAGTGCAACATTTGTGGGGTGAGGGGGTCATTTCATTCACCACATTCAACCATGTTTTTGGCTGTCAATGCATTTGAATAAGTTACTCTTTCTCTGGCTGCTATCACGACAAACACTTTCCTGTGGTACAACCTACAGAATCCTCCAACAACCATTATAAGTACTCATTCATCCATCTAAAATGACACATGCACACTGTCTGGCCAGCATGTGTGTGCACATGTGGGTGGGGTTTCCCCGATGAGTCACTGCTCAAACATTCAACAGAGGAAATGAGGGGTTGTCCAGCAGCCTATAGCTGGACTGAAATGTTCCTTCTGACAGAGTTATTCCGAATGCTCTTCCACTCTGCAGGGAAAAGGTGAGTCAGAGGAAGGCCGTCAATAATGGGGTAAACAGCAGGATCCAGAAATAGACCTGGCATCTGGACTGGGTACAATACAGGACTGTGTTAAAGGCCATGACAAATGAAACACTGCACGTGTGTATAATTCATGGCTTAAATGAGAGGAATCGCTCCTTTCCTCTGTTCTGTTGTAAGTCATTTAATATTTGTGGAAGTTGGTCTACTGCTTGGACAAGATAAGTCATGTTAACTCCTGCATCAGTTTTGTATCAGTTTACAATGGACTCAACTGCACAATTTGGAAATCTGTACAATGAAATGATCCAGCAGACAAAAGAGAAAGATTTGAATCTATAAATTACTACAACACAACTGTATGTGCACCGTTAATCTAATCAAAAAGGAATATTGTTCATATTATAAGCATTATAAGCATGAGGCAAGGTCTAAAACTGTATTTTGCTCAAACAGAAGTAACAACTACATAAAACAGAAAAACATTTGAAATTAAAATTAATAAACTCATCATTGTATTTAATGACTCAGAAAAGTCTTAGGCTGCTCTCATTAATGACCATTTTCCTGAAATACAGTTAACATGTAACTGTGGCCATGAACACGGCAGTAACACTGAATCATCTCCTGATCTTTTCATGCTGTGGCTACTATCAAATGTGAATATATTCCAGGATAAATCATGCATTTTAGGGTTCTCCCCAGACAATGGAACAACGGTCCTGCGCCAGGGTACTGCTAGCTCAGCGCTGCTATAATTTTTTCTGTTTTCCCCTGATAATTTTGCTAAGATCTACTGAAATCCATCCAAATTTGCAGGGACGCCCTCCATTTTCCAGTGCCATGTTGTTTTTCCTTCGAAATCTCGCGGAGTTGCATCTTATCACGAGGTTTTAGCGCGAGACCTTCTTCCAGCACGCGACCCCCTCGTTTTTGGTTCAGTTAATTTGATTCTTTGTTAACACCCTAGCAGCAACACTATGGGTTGAATTCATACCAAATTGGGTTTACTGTATATATTGCCAGTGACCTAGAATAGATCTGATTACATTTTGGGAACAGTAGGTCAAAGTCCATTTTTATTTACTTTTTAATGAATTTTCAACACCCCCCCCCCCCCCCCCCCCACACACACACACACACTTCCTAATAATGTGCAAAATTTGAAACATCTGTAACAGCAAAACTATTGGCTGAATTCATACCAAACTGAGTTTATAGATTGCTAGTGACCAAGAAGTCTTTACATTTTGCGCATTATGCACACGCATAGACAGGATGACGGATAAAATAGAAGAGCAATGGGTGGGATATTTTGGTTTAAAAGTAACCATCCAATGCATCTGAACCAGAAGAATTTAGATTTATGAATATATTCACTTATTAAATAAGCCTGATAGGCATTAACATTTAGTGTTTTAGTTTGTAGAGACTATCTGAAATGCAGTTATGCTATCACCACACTAGATGGACATGTGACTACAGTGTGGATGAGATGAGGGTTGGCCCCAAACATTTACATAAATAAAAAATATCAGTTGGTGTTAAAGCACAGACTGACAACTCAAATAATGTAGTTACTGAGAGATGGATCTGCTATCCAAAGTGTGCTGTGCAACACTAGCACAAAGTGACACAGAGTAAACACAGCAGGCGAGCACATGACTACTTCCTGTGTCTCCTCTGGGATGACGAGCACAATAGCATGGATTGTTGACGACTGTGCGTTTGTGATAAATCGTCAAAAGGTCGGAGCGAAATGGAGCCTCTGCCAGGGGGGGCACCCGTGCATGGCCACATGTGGCAGATGGGAACAACAGTTCTTAGTGTTTTCCAGTCCCTGAGCAGAGCAAATGTGGCCCATGGTGGATTTCTGATGAGACAACCAGAGTGAGTGAGTGAGTGAGTGAGTGTGTAGGGGTCTTCCACTATGTCAAGCTCCTGGTTTTGTTTGAGCTGTCAACGACACAGACCTTCACAAATAAGATTAATTCACTCTATTGTCTTTGTCCCATTCAGTGTGCTTTGTGGATACTGGTCCTAAAGCAAATAAGTAAAATGGATGTCCCGTCTGGTAGAAAACCTGCAATAGTGGCTACAGGCAAATAAAATGGCCTTTGTTCCTCCATCCATGATTAGTTGATGATTCATCTGAGCATGAGTCAGATGAGGGTTGCCTGGTCTTTGTGCTCACATTATGAGCTGCTTTTCACTGGTACCAATCAGATTATCTGCACACATAAAAAGTGTCAGGGGGACTCAGAGGCAGCTCTTTCATTTTCTAGTGTAGTTAAGACAGGAGAAAGTACACACAGATTCAAATCTAGATAACAAATGGAAGTGGTAAATTGAGATAAGAGCCGTTTGAGTTAATGGTTACTGTGCTGCTGCTGAGACTCAAAAAACATAAAGACAGTTCCAGGTGAACTACAGTGAAACACCCTGATGAGCCTTAAGGAACTAAAAACTGTCTGCCCTTTACAACTAGTTCAACCACATTACCTTAACACTTAGCTTTAAGTGCGCAAGAACTGATGCCTTTTTGACACACAGGAAAAACTGGTTGGCAGAGAGGATGTGTGCCAAAATGATCAGAGTCTGGCTTAAACAGACAAATGTACATTAAAATTTATTGTTGATTCTCATGTTAACTGCCTTCATCTGTATCCTAAGGCTGTACGTAGTAGGAAGCAGTTTCCGGTTACATTTACATGTATCTGGAAAAAGGGAGATTTTTCTCGGCATTTCTATCTAACTTGCACACTGAAAACGATGGTTTATAAAAAGTCTGGTCAAAGTGGAGATTTTGGCAAATCTGCATTTTTGCAGAGATCTCGGATGGACGTTGCAGGTCTTGACAGGAATACATTTGCATCACATGTACAACATGTAAAGTAATGGAAGTAGTGTTTTGTTGTGATTCTTTTCAGGATTCTGAATGGTTAATGGTGCTCAATCATCTCACCACACTGCCATCTACAGGCTTGGCATGCTCTTGATGGGGTAGATATTAAAACAAAGATTTTTTTGAATGGTCATGTGTTCACAAGGTTTTTAAATTTAATAACATTTTTTAAACAGAGGGGGAAATATCCGTTTTCCAAAGTAGCCGCCTACATGTAAATGTAGCCTCAGAGTCCTGATGTCTCCCAGGTCAACAATACCCCATTTAAAAGGTTACATATGCGCCATACTTGAACTCACACCCACACGGGGGAAGGGCACACTAGGACCTAAACGGCACCGTATTGCACTGCTGCAGAGCCATTCACCGACTCTGACACAAGCCTCTTTGCACTTTGTTCTGCTGCTGTGTACTGTACTTCAGTATGTACTGTGTTTAGGCTAAGGCTGTAGATAGTGGGATTATTCTATGTTTTAGGCTAAATTTTAGGTGTAAATTTTACTTTATCTTAATTACTGTATTACTACCCTTGGTTTTAGTAGATTTTAACATATTCATTATTTATTAGTTATTTATTGTGATGGCTAATACGGGTCCTCGGTATCGAGTTTCATTCTTTCTCTGACTTAATGACAAACTTCTGTGAATCTTTAACTGATCAAGCCAGCAAGGTGGTTTCAAAGAAAAGGCCATATTTACTGGGTTGTTTAAAGGAACAGTCCACCGTGTTTTCATACTGAAATATGTCCTTCTCTGACCTGAGACGAGTTGATAGAGAC
>JAQQZY010000009.1:5415854-5436605 GCA_030068375.1 Ostorhinchus rueppellii
CGCCCCCCCCCCCCCCCCCCCCGAGAGGTAGACCATCCCTGGAGTTTGCCTTGTCATTCAGGTAGTCTTACGCAACGTGTCTTTTTCCTCTGTACATCCCACCATGTATATATGCACAGAGGGTCAGGACAGGCTGAGCTTGAGCTATAATGACACTATAAGGTGGCTGAAAACATGGACATCAGTTGCTGCTTGGCACTGCATAACAATTTCAGAAAGCAGGTTTAATGTTTTGGCAAAAAACTTTATTTAGAATTATAACATTGGCCCACATCTATTGATCAGCATTTATGAAAGACTAATAAATTAGTCAGTCTACTTTTTAAAATATTTACATTTAAGATCCATTTTAGGCTTGATGAGAAATTTTTACAAGTTGCAGCTATCAGTCTGAAAACTGGAAAATAAAGAAACAGGATGGAATCAGAACATTTGGTTATTCATTTAAAATTATTGAGGTTTTTTTTTTTTTTTTTTTTTCCCAGTTTCAGTCTTTGTTACAACCATGCCGCCAGGCGTGGCTTCTGTCGAGGACATCTTGGGGAGTCTGTGCGCGAAAACGAAACGGCGCGGTTCTTTGTTCACCGGAGCTGCTGCTGCAAAAGCCTTGTTTTCTCTCTTTCTTTCTTTTTTTTAAACTGGAAATGTGCGAGGGCTTTTCTGATGTTTCCCCCCGCTGCATAGGGTCTGCAGCGCCTGTCTGACAACTCCCTTTCTCCTCTCTCCACAGCCCCCACCCCCTCCTCCTCCCCCCTCTCCAGACTACCCCCCCTCCCTTCCCCTCTCTCCTATACATAACATCCTCATGCGCAACGGCGCCGGAGACAACAACGCGGTGACCTGCCGCAAAGCACGGCTTCATGGAGATGGAGGTGGGCGGAACCCCCCTTCACAAAAAAAAACCCCAAACTAATAAATACAAGTCTTTTACACTTCAAATCTATATGCGAGGAAGTCCACTATTCAGCCTCTCATTACGCAGGAGCTGCTCATGCGTGTTCTCTTAACGACAAAGTTGACATCATCCTCCCCAACTAGATGACCATGTGCTCATAGTTTGTGCACCTTTTCATACGCAACTCTTTACATCCTGGATCTATTCTTACATAAGCCCCAAATGCGCTCTGCGGGCGCTCACTGCAGCTACATGAGCCCACGTTTAACAAAGAACCCTGAACGCGCCGCGCTACAGGACGCACCGGCGCGCGGCGGTTTTTCTGCCTTTCTATAGGTGACTAATGGAGGAAGCGGCTTGATAAGATGCCACAGGCTCGGGAACCTGAGACGGAGTGGTACAACGGGGAAGGCGGCTCGTTTTGTCTCGGTGAGAGTGTAGCGGTGTAAACCAGACTGGGTGGAGCAACGCCTCGGCCGGCCCCATCCACCGTGCAGACGGCCTTGTGTCCCGTCCGCCCGGAGCTTGGAGAGAGACTACAGTACTGAAAGTCTGGCGGGTAGGAGAGAGAGGGGGGCCGGTCTATGGGAGGGACTAGCGCAAAGGGGGGGTTGGAAGGAGGAGGAGGAGGGGGTGGAGGAAGAGGAGGAGGGGGGAAGAGGAGGAGGAGGAGGCGGCACGGGTGCTGTTTCTCCAGTCTCTTTCCCCTGTCTTTGTCTCACACACTCTTTTGTTAGCCATGCCTAGCCTGCTGGTTCTAGCAGGGATCATGGAGAAAAATGGGGGCTACGGCGGGGATCTGGCCGGCTCCGGCTTCGGAAGCGAGGGTCTCCTTGTGCCGCCCGACGAGGAGGAAGACGACTCCCGTGCCCTCAGGGTCGCGCTGGGCCAGTTGTCTCTGCTGGGGCTCGGGGAAGGCGAGGACGGCGGCGGAGCCCCGACAACAGGAGTAGTACAGGACCGGAGTAACAATAACAACAACCACCACAACCACAACCATACCAACAGCGTCGGCGGCGGCGGGGAAACGGCGATCCTGCAAGGGAAGAGCAAGTTGTGCGCCCTGTACGAGGGCTCCTCAAGTGAGACGAAAGGACGAGGCTGCAACATTACAGAATGCGTCCCAGTGCCCAGCTCTGAACATGTGGCCGAAATAGTAGGGAGACAAGGTAAACCGCTGGTTTCTTTTCTATTTCCCTCCAAACTTGTGCTATTACCCCATAAACAGTGCTGCATTAGCCACCGTATTCTCCTGTGCGTTTTGTTTTTTTGTTCTGTAACTGTTACCTGGTGTTATTTGACAAAGAAAAGGGAGTGGTGTGTGTGTGTGTGTGTGCTCGCGTGTTTTTTGTACTCCCCCGAGACATCAGCCTCCCACTTTTTCTGCCACAATCTTGCAAGTTCTTGTGTGCTCATCATCGCGTCGATGTGCCTTAAACAAGTCCTTTGATTTTCAGTCTTTATTTTTTGTGGGGTTTTTTTTGGTGTTTTTTTGTGTGTTTTTTTTTTTTTTTTTTTTTTTGAGGGACACTGGAATTTGTACAGAAGCATGAAAGAGCTTCCTTCCCTTCCCCTCCTTGGCGAATTATTCTACATCCACGCCATCAATGTCAGCGCACAGACACACTGGAGCAGGGAGAGCACTTGCTTCCTTTGTCGTCTGAGACGCGCCAGACTGTTCAAAAAAGGCAACGTGCATCTGGTGAAAACAAGAATGGGGTTCACTTTGAATTAATTACTGGGAATATCCTGAAATTTTCTCGTTAGGGTTAAACGGTGGGAGCTGTTAAGGCTCCTTCCAAATGTATTCAGTTCGTTGTTTATGTTGCGCACTGCCCCAGTGACACAATTGGACAATAGAGAGAGCATGGGCTCCTTGTTTTTTTTCTCTCTCACTGAGGGAGTTGGAAAGTTCAATTCCAGACACGTTTATAGATTGAGTCAATATCGGAGAGGTTCCCTGTTGAACAAAGGCTTGAAGTTGAATGACAGCAGCTGTCAAACAAAGGTGTGAAAGTCGGGGGCCGAGGGGAGGGGCGCATAAGGAACAACCGTTGCTGTTTGGCACACGGGATAGTCTTTAAGGGTGACTCAGCGAGAAGTTACACCAGGAGGTGGGAATCCTTTTTTTTTTAAAGAATATTTTGTTTGTGATTACTGTCAGTGTTTGTGCTGCGAGGTGATTTCTTTCTGACAAGTGAATTTATTTAATCAAGACACAAACAAGCCTGAATCGGAGTGAGTTTGCAAGCAAAGATAATCTCATAAGTTGATTTTCTTTCTTCTTTTTCTCCCTCTGGTTGTTGATAGGGTGTTTGTTGTATTGGTCATTCACTGTTTTGATGAGAGGAGGAGAGAAGCAGAAAAAAACAAGGACAGGAGGGGTACAGAAGGGCAGTATAGCATCTAAAAGCTGAATGGGAGTCACGCCCAGCAGCTCAGCACGAGTGGCTCCTCCTGAGCCCCACTCCACTGCACACTCACAATGCCACATGGTCGCCTTAGGAGAAGCAGACATGGGGGGGGGGCAGACAGAGGGAGGTGGCTACAGGACGCATAAGGTATCAACAACCAAACAAAGGGGGAGTTCTGGGTTCAGATGAAGCTTCTTGTACCTGCTCATGTGTTTAATTTGTGCCCCTTGTCCCCCCCTGCAGCTCCTGTTCCTTACTCTGAAGTGTAAGTTTTGAATTTTAATGGGGGCAACCAAAGACAGCCAAAGGGGTGGATTCAGTTAGGGCCCTTTTTTGTGCCTTGACCGATAGAAGATGAAGTGCTGATATGGGCAGATTTGACATGAGCTGCTTTTTGATTCGGGCCTTTCTGTTAGTTGGCACCATGTTCAGCAGCACACACCCCCTTCTCCACAGGACTCGTGCATCATAGCACGCCTGGTGGATCTGGCAAATGGAGCATCCTGTCATGAAGAAAAGGAGGTTGGATACAATTGTTTTCTCCTCTGTCAAAGTCACAGGCATTGATTACCGAGGATGCTCTTGTACCTTCCTCTACAGACACTTCAGATCAAAGGCTGTTTTGGAAACACAGGCACCTTTAGTGAAGAGTAGAGAAACAAATTTGTCTCCAATGCGCTTAATTTATGCTTGTAATTAATTAATTTTGGTGTATCATGTTGACAGATAATGCATTAATAGTGACAAATTAATTAAAAGATCTGGTGTACTTTGGAAGGATGAATCTACCAGTTGCTCTTTGATCCCTTGAGGCATAAGAAGGTCTATTAGTCTAATACCAGAAAATGGTCACAAAGGGCATTTAGATATTGGGTATGAGCAGTACTAAACCGTATCTTTCATTCCCTACTGTTAGTTCCAAAGAAGTAAATGTTCCTGGAGAAAGTGGGTCTATTTAGTAACATTATAGAGACATTCGCCTTCAAATTTAGGCCCCTTCTAAATCTGCTGCTGAGGTTTTTCAACAGGTGAGATGACTGAGTTTGGGGAGACAGACTCAGGTTTGGTTGTTTCTTGTCCAAAGAGACATAATGTGACTCTTAAAGACAAAGACAGCATGTTCACTCCTGAATAAATATGGTCTTAATCAGGAAGCTGCCTGATTTTCTGAATGAAAACTGACCCTCTTACTGAGTGGTTGATGCATTCTTTATTGGGCATAAGATAAACAAGAGTTGCTGAATTTTCTCCCGCTATGTTTATCTTGACCTTAAATGCCGCTGGTAATGTTACTACAGTAAATAAGTGTTGATATACGGTTCATCGTCAGGCCCATTACAGTGTCATGTTATTTGTCATGAAATAACATTAACCTACTCTTTTTCACATCAGGAATTCCTTAAAAGCACATAATAGAGTAAGTTATCACACACTGAGCAAAAACAGGACACTTGTAGAGCAGTTACAAGGGGAAAAAAACAAAGCAAATGTGGGTTGATTGTATTGTCTCCTCAGTTCAAGGAGAGGTCAAAACCAGCAAATATATTGCATCTGCTCCAGTTCATGCACTACTCCAAAAACAGCAATTGTATCTGAACTGGGCTAAAGTTCTGCACTGTCCATGTATCTCCCACTGAGTTATTTGTCTGATTTGCGGCTCATCAATTGGATATTTCCAAGTAGAACAATGTGTAGATACTGGAAATATCATCAGTCGTGGTAATTACAGTGGGCATTACTGTTTTCCAGTGAAAGCCTGAAATGTTGAAGTTAAGATAGTCATAAACATCAGCCAAATGTGAATTTGTGCTAAACAAAGCAGGGCTGAGGAGAGGCTTTTTATTACCTAGTCAATAAGTATCACCTATAACCTTTAATCTTCAGTTGTAAATGCAAAAATTGAGTCAGTGTATCATATTTGCTTATTTTAGAATGCATGTTTGTGTCTCTGCAGGTTGCAAGATTAAAGCCCTGAGGGCCAAGACCAACACCTACATCAAAACGCCTGTTAGAGGAGAGGAGCCGGTGTTCCTAATCACTGGCCGGAAGGAGGATGTTGCTCTGGCCCGCCGTGAAATCATCTCTGCTGCAGAGCACTTCTCTATGCTGCGGGCATCCCGCAACAAACTGGGCGTTTCCTTTAGTGGCTCCCCGCCCACACCATTGCCAGGTCAGACCACCATCCAGGTGAGAGTGCCATACCGTGTTGTGGGGTTGGTGGTAGGGCCTAAAGGTTCCACCATAAAACGCATCCAGCAGCAAACCTGCACTTACATAGTCACTCCAAGTCGAGACCGGGACCCTGTTTTTGAAATCACTGGGTCGCCCAGCAATGCCGAGCGAGCCCGCGAGGAAATCGAGGCACACATTGCCTTCCGAACAGGAGGCCTACACGATCACAATAATGAGAATGACTGTCTGGGACCGAATGGTGGAAGCAGCCCAGCGGGCAGCAGCAGTGGTCTGGAGAGCCGGCTACAGCAGGTGTGGGGGCTGCAGGGGGGCCAGCGCAAGCCCCTCACCAGCAGCTACCGCCAGAACTTCTCAGATGCCATGGTTGGTGGGGGAGGGGGAGGAGGAAGTGAGGGAGGGGGAATATACAATAAGAGCAACTTCTCCAGCTCCGGAGACAAGCCATGCTCTTATTTTGGATCAGACGGTACCCAAAGCTGGGGCGACCCCGACTACCCCAAACAGGTGGCCTTCTACGCCCAGCAGCGTTCCAAGAGCTTCGGAGGCCTCCCGCTTCCCCTGACCAGACTATCCCCGGGTTTACCTGAACCATGCGGGGGCGGAAGCACCTCCAACTCCTCAGTCACCAGCATTGTGCCCGTAGCCGGTTCACCTCATGCCCAGGCCCGCCGCGCCCACAGCGAGCCCACCTCAGCCGGCGACGGTTTCCCAGGCCGTCTGCCAGTGCCGGACTCTCCGCCGGCCACCGTGCGGGACTGCATGACCTGCTTTGAGAGCAAAGTGACGGCTGCCTTGGTGCCCTGTGGCCATAACCTCTTCTGCATGGAGTGTGCCATCCGAATCTGTGAGCTGAACCACCCGGAGTGCCCAGTGTGCCACACCCAGGTCACACAGGCAATCCGAATATTCTCTTAAGGAATCACATCAGTTTTTATCATTAGTTTTGTCAGTGTTTGTTCAATAATTATTTACTGTTATTCTGATTACTATTATTATAATACACACTTTTGTTTTTCAGAAAAATTTAAAAACAATCAAGCAGATATTTTAGAAGGCACTGCTTGCTTTACTAAAAAGTATAAGAAATATTTTTAAGTTTTTCTTTTATATATATATATATATGCATATATATTTTATAAAAGTTTTGTTTATAAGAGAAGTATAGTACCTTGCATTTTCAGTTTTTTGACTGCTGCTGTTTTTCATTCATGAATCACAGTGTAGGCAGAAGTAGACAGTAATGTGAACATTTTATTCTTCTTTTTTTTTTTTTTTAATTTTTTTTTTAATCTTACCATGAAGTGGGTTATATTGGGAAGGAGGATGATGGTGATGATTGTTGAGGTTACCCAGTCTGCACCTGATTGACCCCCGAAAGTCAATGTTATTGTTAATACTAGAAGGAAAAAAAATAGTCATTGCACCTTACAATCATCATGGTCAATAGGATTGTCAATCTTGAAATTTCGGGAGCTGATGTGAAGGTGAATTTAGCCATGTCTTTGGTTTTACTGTGATTATGGTTTTGATATAATTGGTCTAAAGTAGATTATTAATTTAACTGAAAAAGTGGATAGAAAAAGTGATTGCAGCCTTGAAATCCTTACGAGACAGAACAAAAAGCATACCCTATTTAAGTTTAATTCTTATATTCTACTGGAGTAAATGATTAAAAAGGGATAGGACTTACATCATTTATTTATAGTAATCTGTAAAATATTATGGGTGTCATTATTCACAGAGATAGAGGAAATTAGTCTAAACTGCCAATCAGATTTTCTTTCCAACAGCCATTGATTACATCCTGGTCATTGCAGTTTGTTGAAAAGATTCAGCAAAGCTTGTTCCTCGTGGCACTTGAAAAGCATGTGGTTCCTCGGTTGGCTTAAAGCGCTGATTTAATTTGTGAGGCCGAAAGCCTTGGAATTCATCCAGTTGGCGAGTTTCTCGATATCCGTCCCACCACCCCACAACCTACCCCTCCCCCCTTCCCGATGGACTTGTTTCAAAAGCCACCTTAACCGCGCTTTATTGTCTTTGGTGTGGTCATTTGGCCACAGTCCCCTGAACGATATAGGACAAAAGAGCTCCAGTCAACAAGCATTTTCTCTGAGGTGTTGCACTGTAAATAAGAGCAAGAGTGAGCCCGTGGACAGAAGCCGAGTGAGTAAAACTGTTAAAAAAAAAAAAAAGGTTCCTGAATCAGCAGCCGATTAAAATAGTTGACAGTGTAAAATACTGGAGTCCTAAATCAGTAATCCCCACTCCATGTCTCCAGGACTAACAGCATTATGGGTGAGCACTGAGGGGCCTGCTGTCTCCCCTGTAATTAGCTGAGCTGTACAGGAGCAGGTGTTTCATGCTACACTGTGGCTCTGACCCCCTGAATTGGAGGTCTCGCCTCGCCCCCTTCTCCTTTCTCTTTTCTTCGGGAGTGGCTTTTATCTCCCGTTCCCTGCCTGCTTACAGTTCGATTGGTTTGCTTTCTGGCGGGCCTCTCCTCTCTCTCCTCTCTGTGTTTTGCGGGGGCTGCTGCTGTATTGTCTGGACCCCGGTGGCGGTGGATGTGGTGGTGGTTGCCGAAGGCTCGGACACGGCCTGGATCTACTCATTGATAATTAGGCAAATGGGTCAGGTCCAGGTGCGGACTGTGCATAAGGGGGGGGTACAACAGGGGTCCCTGTGGTGAGCCTCTCACTGCCCCGCCCCACTGTTACAAGCTCAGAGGAGACAGAAAGAAGGGTGGGTGGGTGGTGTGGATGCAGCTGGGGCAAGTAGGACCCCCTCTCCACCCCCTCCCTTTCTCCTCTCCTTTTCGGCTGCTCTGAGATATCTGTACCCTTGGAGAGAGGGGGCTTCTTTTGTCCCAAAATTTGAAAGAAAAAGACGAGGCTGACGCACAAAATAAATTCTCTATAGTTATCAGCAGATCTGTCTTTGAAACCTCTGCCATATATTTTATCCTGCAGCCTTTCCATGACATAGCCATAAAGTAGAGGTTGAGCATTTCTTAAAGGCTGAAGTAATAATAATAATAATAATAATAATAATAATAATAATAATAATAATAATAATAATAATAATAATGAGCCAATAATTAATCGGCTGATATCGGCAAAATAATCTCACACTGTCAGAAGCATTTGTGATATCATTAGAGACTAAAAACCTGTTGAACTGAACATCCAAGTAAAATAAAGGTCTAAATGAGATGCACCTATTGGGGACTTTGAAAGGCCAATACTGTAACAACTCTTACATTTCTAGTAAGAAAAATGATCGCTGATTTAACTGAATGTGGAATCAGACATCAAACTAATCATAAAACACAAAACATCTCTAATTGATTTCCTTCAAAATCTCCATTTCCAGCTGGGAATCCTAGTACTACCCAACGTACACTATCTGCAACCCAATTCAGCCATTATTGATATTTTGTAAAACGTCATATTGGTGCTGATCAATTGGCCGAACTGATATTTCAGTCTCAGTACCTTGGCATATTTCAGGTGCACTCCCCCCCACCCCACCTCCTTTCCTCAAGTCAGCAGTTCTCCCTGAGGTTGCTAATATTAGCCACAGGGCCACCTTCTACTGATACTGATGCTCATGAGCATCCCACTGATGTTGGTTAATCAGCCAAGTGATTGGTCTGTTTTTACTGAGGACAACTGCACTATCCTAAAACTCCAGAAAGGCTCTTATTTGTGTGCCAGCGCCAGTCCAGATTGAACTTTCCACAAGGACCCTGCCTCCTCTATACCTCCAAAACACTACTTTCCTTCTCTTCTCATTTTGTGTAGGCTTGTTACTGTACAGGACATCCAGCTGCTGCCCCCTTCACCATGGACACCCTCCCCCCCTTCAAAACTACCCCCGGCCCCTTCCATCCATCCCCACCCCAGCTTTGAGTTTCCAGAAAGAAATCAGACAATTGTAATTGACAGGAAAGCAAAGGAAACGCCCCATTTAACCAGCACTCATGCTGAATGAAATTACACACCCTCTGCGTCTGCCTTAGCCCCAGCCGGGGGATTTCAGAGAGGCTGGGGGTGGGGGGGGAGGGGGATTAAAGCTGTTGAATGATAGGGTAAGTGAGAAGGAGGGGGCAGTTTCGTGAGAGACAAGAGAATCATACTTTATTAAAGGAAAAAAAAAGGTAGTGATGAGACCTGGTAGATGTGTAATTTTCCTTATGTTGTGAGTGTTGACATGGTGGTGATGACGTGGTGGGATGGACGGGGACCACTGGTGATTCAGCAGGCCCCTCTTTGTGGTGCACCAGAGGAACAATTCAACTCAGCTTCTGTCTCAAAATGGAATTAATTACAAAAAGTGACACAAAAGCCTGTTGTTTTTTTTTTTTTATTTTATTTTTTTCTCTAACCTACTCAGATTACGTGGAGTGCGAGGAACAGTACTGTACCCTATCTATGATCTCTTGAAACAAAAGGCTAGTTTCTGTTTTATGGAGAAATTGCACAGACCTGAGCTTTGAACGTCGAGTTTCGAGGCAGTTGTTTTTTCGAACTATGTTATTTTTTATTATTTTTAATTTTCTGCCTTAACATTTTTTTATTGAAATATTGCCATTAAGTAGGCGTACAAGGTAGCAACTTTGGCCTTTTTTTGATAGTAACGCCCCCTAGATGAACTTATTTTTGGAGAGAAGAATGTGAATCAAACAGTTCGGGTGGGGATTAGTGGGGGATTGAAGAAAATTAGGCTCTTAAAACACTTAAAAAAAAATAAAAAATAAAAAATAAAAATAAAAAAATAATAGAGTAAAGCACCTTATTATGAAACATGCGCATTTGATTCAAACCAAACCGACCACTGATGGTGAAATATATCAATTCTGAAAGACATGCACATAAGGATTCCCTATCATTTTTTTTTTTTTGTCTAATAGTGGTTCTTGTTCTTTATAGTAGTACTAGTTGTGGTAATTTTGGGGAGACCTCTCATCCATTCAGTCAATGCTCATGACTTGTTTTGCACTGGTTCAATGAAGAGAGGCTGTTGTGTTTTTGTTTTTTAACCCGAGATTCTCCCAGTTTAGATGCTGTATAAGTTAATAATGCATATTGTACTTCATGGAGAGGAGTCTGAGCATCTATGTAAATAAGTGTATCCGTGAATGAACAAACATACAGACAGACAGAGGCCCGCTTTAAGTGAGGTTTTCCTTATTTTTACTTGCTGAAAATGTCATTGTTGGCATCTCAGCATACAGAAATGCTTTGAATTTTAGGGAGAGTAAATCTTTTATATATGCGTCCCATCATCCTTTTTGACTTTAATAGTATATTAGATAGATCCATACATTTAAAAAATATTATTTAAACTGATTAACTTAGTATTTCATCCAAATATATAGATAAAAGTAATTAACCAGAAACTACTATAAACTGTAATAATAAATATCCTATATGAAGTTACTGATGTATAAATCCAATTTCAAATAAGAAACACAAATGAATAGTATGTAACCTAACCCCTAATAAATCTGTTTCTATGTATATTAGGATGAAAAGCAATAATAGGACAATAAACAGAACAGCCTGCTGAGTCACTTCTTAACATAATCATCTATTCAGATACTGACCTTGATTATTAGGATAATACCACTGCATTTCAGTTTCACATCTGTTTAAAATTCATTGTGGACTCAAATGAAGAAGCAGACGTAATTAGTTTCAGGATAAGTAAATGTTTTATTGTTTTTGTCTTGTCGGGGTCTTAGTCATTTGCTTAATTTTTTATGTTGAATAGTAATCAGATAAACAGATCGAGTTAAGTATTCCTTGTGTGAGTTTAGCAGAAAATCACACTGCAGGACCCAAGCAAAGTTGTTGTAAACTGAACTCGACTGGTGCCTTTTTATAAGAGGCTTCACTTGAAAATACACAGACGGCGTTAAGAACAAGAAACAGGAAGAAGACGTAGGACAGGGGTGTCGAACTCATTTCAGTTCAGGTTCCACATTCAGTCCAATTTGATCTCCAGTGGGCCAAACCATTAAAATAATAGCATAATAACCTATAAATAATGACTATTATGAATAATGAATAATGTTATTGCATTGCATGAAAATATTTACATTTACAAACTATCCTAAGAAAATGGATGTAAATAACGTGAAAAAACTAAAAATAAGTTCAATTTTAACAATAATGTGCCCCAGCTCATCATTTCTTCATGTGCACATATTACACACAATGTTGCACAAACATTTGGTAACAGGCTTAATATTGTTAACATTTTTAAGTTTGGAATTTGGAACTAAACTGTGAACAATTTCTACAATATTATGTGTCGGCTTATTAAGTGGATCTAAAAATGCACAAAACATTTGATAACAGAAAGAATATTGTTAATAATACACTTAATTTTCATTTTGTCCACTTTTTTGACTAAAGGGTTATTATGCTGTTATTTAACTTTGGATCATATCAGTCTGTATGAATTAAAATGGTTCAACATCCTTGATTGTTAATATCAGTATAATTTTTGTACTTTGCAAATTCATGCTGCGGGCCGGATCGGAACCTTCAGGGGTTCGGTTTTGGCCTGTGGACTGCATGTTTGACACCTGTGATGTAGGACAACGCGCTGTGAGGTGCTATTAGGAAAAACGTTCACGCCGAACAGTCCTCTACAGACTTCATCAAGTTACTTACAAGAGCATTAACATTTTCAGTTTACATGGTAATAAGTTTTTGATTTTTATGGCTCTGCTTGATATCATGTCGACTGCTTTTCATCTGTATCGTTTCAAAAAGGTCAAATGTAGCCAAAGAACAACAATAAACAAGGAGCTAACGTAGAAGTTATTTAAGCATCAAAAGTGTCATCTAGAGTTTATTAAATCAGAAGTTATCTCATAGTTAACATAGAAAACGCTCTGTTTGCCCCCTTCCCCTTTCCCCACAAAGAAGGTCTTAGAGGCCTACTTGAATTGAAATCTGCAAAAACTAGGCATATCATGTTTCAGTGTTTGTAATAATGTTGAATACGAGAGGCGCAGATAACTGACTTACTTCTCCCACTCCCAAAGAGACCAGCGCACTGCACATCCAAGCACTTCGACTTGGGTTTTATTGTCTGGGTTTGAGTGTTTGACAAAAAAAAAGTCAAAGGAAAGTCTTAATCTTTCTGGTATTAAAAGGGCCAAGAAATCAAAGAAAATAGATGGATTTCCCCCCCCCCCCCCCTTATTGCTAAATCCATCATGGAAATTAAAGCGAGTGTAAACATGAACAACCAGCACTGTGGTTTAATTGACCATCATTTAGAGCCATTGGAAGTGTCTCCTTCTGTTTATCTGCATGTTATAGTACAGTAGGTTAAGTGAGATTTTATCAGAAATAACCTTAAGATCCCATAAAGAATTCAACAGACTGATTAACCTGAAATGTATAAAATTAAAAAAAAAAAAAGCTTTAAGACCTTAAAGTGAACATCAGTTTTAAAAAAAAATCATATATTTACCGTGTAGTAGTTTAACTAATTGATACATAAAGTTTAATTATGATTAAGATTAATGCTAAGTTTCATTTCTCCAACTCGCCCAATGTGAAACACTTTTTTTTTGCGTCAGTGAGAGCAGCGAAGGGATGGGGTGGGTTTGGACACTCAGTGACGTTTGACTCACTAATTTGTTGTTAGTATTATTTACGATATCGTATTAAACGTACTATTCTAGAAATGGTAGAAACTGTCAATGTTTTTCTTCTCTTGGTATGAAAAAAGGTCTTTATGCATTTATGTAGAATCCTTTTTAAGGAGTGATAGGAAATCCTTATTTTCAATGGATGCACTTAAGCAATTTTGCCAACTAGTCAAAAATGAAAAGAAAAAAAACAACACATACATACATACACACCCACACACACACACACAGAGCAAGTTTGAATGTAAACAAAAACACCGAAATAGACCATTCAACTTAATGCACTCCTTTACACTTAGTTTTGTTTTTACAAGTGAGCTTTAAGTTTTATTTTTTCTTTTTCTGCAAAAGTATTTGTGACACAACTATATTTGAGTTCTTCCACATACATTTATATAAAGTAACTTAAAATGAATGAAAAAAAAAACATATTACAGTTTCTCAAATCTATTTTGCTAACATGGGTTATTATTTCATAGAAAGCAGAGGAAAAAAAGTCAGTATCTGGATGTTATTTATGAAAAGTAAAAAAAAAAAATGAAGCAACATATTTATGAGTAACCTCAAGACATTTTGTTTTTTAATTAAAATGACAAGAAGTTAATATATTTCTAAACACAGGGAAGTCAGTTTCTACTAATAAGTAAAAAAAAGTTTAGAAGTTTTATTTATGAAAGTTGCGGGGGTGCTTTTTGGAAACGGGGGGCTCCCCCACAGCTGAAATTTTAACTTCAGACATGCACTATTTCAACATCAGTGCATTCATAATGGAATAATTACAGAAAATAATATAATATTTTTTAGAATTTGGAGATATTTTAGTCACAGAGCATCAATTTTGTGCCTCAATTATATATTTTTCC
Source organism: Ostorhinchus rueppellii (assembly GCA_030068375.1). Taxonomy (NCBI): domain Eukaryota; kingdom Metazoa; phylum Chordata; class Actinopteri; order Kurtiformes; family Apogonidae; genus Ostorhinchus; species Ostorhinchus rueppellii. The sequence goes on from JAQQZY010000009.1 coordinate 5,429,895, forward strand.
TGCATCAGCAGTCTTTGTGCAGTGCTGCTTGCAGTAACCCCCGCCCTTGCCCCCACTATTCCTCCTCCTCTTCTTCTACTTCAACTAACCCCATGTTACTGACTGAACACACTATTACTCATTTCCTCTGTAATCTAAACTTTACTTATCGAAAACGTATAAAACGTGACGACTGCAGTGCTTGGGAATGAATGAGGCAGCTGTGCGACCCTCACGACAAGGGCGTATGTTAACTTGTACACACACTTTTTCATTCATACATTTAATCGGCATCTACTACTTGATTTGACGAAGGTGCGACGGAGCATAATCAGCTGAGAGAGAGAGAGGGGTTTTGAACAGGCCAGTTTCCCCCTAATGTATTAATTAGGTGGAGGCATCTCGAAGACGAGGAACACACTGTTGTAGTAGATCTATGTAACTAGATGCACACACACATACACACACACAACAGAAATCATTACCGTACTAGTTTGCATGTATGTTGTATGGTCACTTAGATGGGAGGAACAGTGCAGGTGCTGTGTTAGTAAATCCGTTTTAGTAACATCAGCCCACTTGTGCTGCTTCTCCTCTGTAGATTTTCATAGTTGGAGTCTCTTTGGAATCAAGAAAGTTGAGTTCTCGACCAAAACTGAGGGCAAAAGAGACCATTTCAATCCCCATATTTTGGTCTAATCTTTTTCTACGCTCTGCTAACGATGAAAGACTGTTTACACACACCCCCATTCTACATGAATTGACTTGAAGCTCGTAGTTTTAATCTAGGTATAGAAACAGAATAGCACATTTTCTGCTGCATGCAAGACGAAACCTGGGAAAAAAAAAAAAAAAAAAAAGAGCATGGGGACTGAAGTGGGCACTCACCCTGGTGAAAACTCGCAAACCTCTTCCAAAGAGGCCAATACAAGTCTGACAGTTTGTCTTTTGGTAGCATTTTCCAATTTTTCCAGCACAGTAGAGGTGTTTCATACCGGTCTAATAGTGGTCGTAGTACATTAGTTTTTTGGGGCCAGCATCAACCTGGCGTTAGTTTCTGGTTTCTCTGTGAACAGTGAAAGAGGGTTTGCTGAAAAAACGTGGCCCTCTGTGGCTGACCGTCACACTTTGATGGATGGAATTAAAAAAAAAAAGTCTTTGAACTCTGTTACAGTGTACCACGCCCTGACACGGCGTGCGATATTGCAGGTTTATTTCTTACAGCACATGTTTTTTTGTGAATTACATTTTTTGGAGACATTTTTATTATTATTATTATTATTAATAATTATTATTATTATTATTATTGTATCTGCGCCATGTTAGTTCTGGTTCTTTGTTATTTTTCCAAGATTCAAGATGTATTGTAAATGTTTCTAATAAAAGAAAAATGAAATGATTTCCAATCTGAAAGCAGTTGTGTTTTTTTGAAGGTATATTTTGGATTCTCAGTTGGCCCCATTTTGTTAAATGTGTAGCAATCATTTTTTGAGCTTTATGGAAACACCTGATTCTCCCAAAATGACAGAACAAACTCAGTTAAACTATAGACAACAGTGTCAGTATTCAGTGATTATCACTGAACTAAAATCAGGACCGTAACAAATATAAACCTGTCCTTCAGTTGTATTCACAAATAAGAATGAAGCTTCAGACTTTTTGTTACTTTAAACACTTGGGGTTTTTTTTCGTCTGGTGAACTCGAGTATCTTTTATGACACAAACTTAATATTTTCATGTCTAAGTCTCTGTTCAGACTGCAGGCAAATGTGGCCCAAGTCTGATTTTTTTTTTTTTTTTCCTCCCATGTGACCTGTATCTGATCTGTTTAAGACAGCACAAATCTGACCCAGGCCACTTTCATATGGGCTCCTAAATCTGATGCGCATCTGATATTTAGCAATTCGACTTCAGTCTGAATGGCCAGGTTACATTTTTCCGACCTTTATGTCATTGAAATGTGACAAACATCAAAATTTTGTGTCACAGGTGTGTTACTTCCATAAATACAGTGCATGCTTTCATGGTCATGCATTACGTCGGGACCTCTTTTGCACATGCAGATCACTTCAGGTTTGCATTCAGATCACAGTCGAAACTGATAGAAGTTGAATTTAATGTGTAATGTGAATGAGCACACACACACAAATCGGATTTCATGAAAAATCTGAATTGTGGATTAAGACCTGCTATCTGAGCGTAGCCTTAGTGTCAACATGTTATATTTTTCACACAAACCAACTGTAGTTATTTCATTAACTATTTAATTATGTGTCAGTGTTACTTTGAACAGTATTAGTTTAACCCTTTTACCAACAGTATTAGTGTTGGATGTTTATATCCATTATCAGATTTAGATTAGGGGGTCAAACTCCTTTTAGTTCAGGGGCCACATTCAGCCCAATATGATCTGAACAGGGTCAGACCAATAAAATAACTGGAAAGAAGTGAAATTGCATCACGAAAATGTTTTCATCTGCACAAAGTTTCCTTAAAATTCTGAGTAACATGAACCTGAAATGTTTTGTTTTTTGTTTTGTTTTTTAAAGCAAACTTGTTTTTTTTTATAAGATTCTGTCTCGTATCATTTACACATGTACATTACAACTTGCAGATCACAGTGGATCTACAAATACACAACATTTAATAACATGCAGAATATTGGTCAAATCATACTTATTTTTCTTAAGACAATTCATATTGTTCATATATGTTCAACTTAACATGTTTTGTGAAAGGATAATTTGTAAATGTAAAAATGTTCATGCAATTTTTCTTTTAAAAAAAAAAAAAAAAGCTAAAACAGAGAAAACATTGGAGTTGTCATCACAGGTTATTATGGTTATTAGAATTTTACTGGTCTGATCCTTTTGTATTTGTATATGGAACATGAATTATAATGATTGTCAGCATCTTCAGTGTAATTATTTTTGGTTAATTATTGGTTTTGGCCCACAGGCCACATATGTTTGACAGGTGTGAGCTAGAATTTGCTCACACTACATGCCTACTACAGTGTACATACATCTGATTTTCCAGTGTCACACAGACCAAAACTGACTGAATCCTGTACATAGACACTTATTTGTGCACCATCGTTCTAAACAACTGATGTCAGGGTTCATTTGGAAGTTAGGGGAACCATAGAATTTGTAAACAGGTGATGAGTAAGTGAACATTTATTTGAACATGATACTTCAGACAGAGGCTGTGTTGTAAATAATCTGGTATATGTATCAGTTTTTTTGTTTTTTTTTCACAACTAAAGGTATTTTTTCTAGCATCTGTGCTAGTTCACTAGTTTTTACAGGCTTTCAACTACAACCTGGCGATCATCTGTTTCACTGACTCAGACTGAAGCTCGTTTTACTAGTTATTGAATCTCTACCACAGACTGGAATGGCCTCAATTTATAAACCTATTTGGCCTGTTTTCCTCCAAAACAAATGCACATGGATTTATAATATTTGTGCCCCCCCTTCCACTCTCCATCTGCGCACATACACAGACCCCCAGTGGGGAGTCATTAGGATAATATGTGAATTGCACAGACACATAAGAAGAGGCAGATTATAACAAATGAGATTTATTTATACATAAGCAGTCGAAATATACACATATTAGAATAAATGTTTAAAAAGCCCTAACCTACACCACCCAGTTTAAGACCTGTGAAGTCAGCAGTCAGCATTGATGTGGAAACACATCCACAGATAAACACCGTCTGTGTGCATAACCTTTGGATTTAATCAAGCCCCTCCTAACACTACCATCCATCTCCTTTCCCTCATCTATTAGACTATTAGATACTAACAAACCCAATCCTGGCTCCTGGATGCCATACCCCTACCCCTCCCCACCTCACCACGCACACAGGAAATAAAGACAAGTGAGAGTGAGGGCACACCTCAGGGAGATCCCACAAGGCCGAGCTCCTGTTCCAGTTACATACAGTGTAAAAGAGAGAGACAGAAAAGGAGTAGGTGAGCAGGCAGTGAAGGATTTCACTTACAGTAAAACAAGCCATCTCAGGCACATCAGAGACCACAGGAGCAGGGCAGGGCTGAGTGCCCTCACTGCCTCATTCCATGAAACATTATCCATCTATCCATCCATCCCAGATACCAGGCAGCAGCAGCAGCCAGTCCATGCATTTACACCCATTCCCTGTTCTGTCCCCTCCACTACAGCTCAAGGGTTCAAAGCACGCCTAAAACGTTCATCAGTACACACTTATCCCACCAACTTGTGAGGCAGTTAACCCACCCTACAGTGATGAAACTGAGCTACCCCGTCTCATTTAGAGTTGGTACAGTGCAAAGCTTGGCAGGAGCATGACTCATCTGTAGGGTACAAAGTGTGCACGGAGTGGGAATGCCTTTCAAACAAAGATCAAAAGCAATCAAAAAAGAAATTACACCTCACTGTTAGGGAGGGTTGGTGTTGCTGTCAGTGGCTAGATGGACTCGCACACTGAAATTCCAACATGTGCATTTTGAGAGGGAAATGCCTTAAGGCTCTTGCTCCTCCATTAGTAGGGTGCCCTTACAAACTTCACCCAAAGTATCGAATGTAGCTTTTTTCCAAGTATGGAAAATCTAACACACCCACTATTAAATGCACAAACCCTTTTCGTCAAACAAACCCTCAATCTAATAATGATCAATAAATATCAGTAAAGGACAGTGTTTCAAAATACTTAATATTGGGGTAAAAACCGGAATAACATTGCTGACAGACGGGTTCCAGCCTGGTCTGGATGCAATTTTTTTTACTGCCTTCTATCCTGACAGCAGAAAACTGATGGAAAGCATTTATAGGCTTGTAAAAATAGAACTCTGAATGGAGGGACAATTTGTAAAGGCACACGCCGTGATGACTCACAAAAGATCCGATCATGTCTTCAATGTTTCAGCTGTTTATCGATTCTAATCATGGAGCTCTGGAATATTTACCGGCTGAACCTTAATGCTTTACTGCTGCTTTTCTTCTCATCACCACAACCTCTGGTTTGTTCCCTGAACTTCCTAACTATCCTTCCATTAAGCTGTAGAACTTTTTCTTAAGCAGACGATAGACGAATGCCCCTGATGTGAAATTATGGCCTGTTTCCTGTTTTGTTTTTTTGTCTCTTCCTGCCCACCTGTCTGTCTCTCTTTGTCTATCTGGCTGTTTTCTCCAAAAGCCCTGGAGGTGAAGGAGGAAGACGGTTGGTGACTGAAGGTCTCAGTTGGTCTGGCAGCAAAGCCCTTTAGTGGCTGAGGTCTGGGTGGGCTCCACCGTAATGGGCACAACGTTGGAGGCTGGTGAAAAGTCAGAGTCGCTGCGTCCGGACATCTGCCTCTGTGACACGATGTTGTAGATGGCTGCCACAGACACACAGAGGAAGGAAAGGTGAAAAGGGAAGTGATTAATCTGGAGATGCCTTGCCAGTCCAGGCAACAGTAGAACATATTGTAATAAGTGCAAACAGAATGGCAAACACTGAACAATTGTTGTATCCAGAATCCTGGCAGCAGCCAGGGCACAGTGGAGGAATCTTTCCATCTTAAACTGGCATTGGGATGTCATGTGGCAGCCTCTTTTCAGGCATTCCTAAAAGCTACAGTGTGAAAACACCAGTCAATAAGGACTTGCACTGAGGACGCATCTAACAGGTATGTGGTGCTTATTGGCCGATTTATCGATGAGCTGCTTCGTGTACAAAATAAGAGAAAAAGAGCACAAAGTAACTTCCTACAGCTCAAGGTTATGCACTTACGCTGCCTTTTACCACCAGACAATGTATGTGTGTGTGTATATATATATATATATATATATAAATAATATACACACATATATACACACACACACCAACCTACTGTTTCGTGGAAACTATAGGTGAGAATCGGTGAGTGCAGAGTGGAAAACTGCAACTTTACAGCTTAATGTCTCAAAATACAAGACAGTGAATCTTTAATCGTCATGTAATTATTGGTAAACCAAGTTATTTCTTGGTGTAAAAACTGAAATGTTCCTGCCTAAATACTCTTCTTCACCTAAATTGAAGTCAGTGTAATAAATTGAAGCTACATTTACACCAAATGAGAGTTGATCAGTGACAGGTCATCTAACTGATAGTAGGTGTAGTGTTTTCATTCTACTTTAAATTCTTCGGTTACATTCTTTGGTGAATTCATGACTTCAAGCATCCCAAACAGTTTGACCTTCTGTTGCAGGCTGCAGCTTATCTCTAAAATACAGCCAGATGTGGAGCAGGAACAGTGCTGAAATAAAAACCACACAAGCTGCAAGGAGATCTAAAAAAAAAAACAAACAAAAACTGTATGACACGACGACCCCATGGAATGACCCGCTGTGACCTGTGTATCACTGTAACCTACTGTGTTTGATGTGGACAGAGTTCAGATCTCCTTAACTTAAACGTCTTGCTTTTTGTGGAAACCATATGTGAGAATCGGTGAAAGCAGTGCAGGGTTGAAAACTGCAACTTCACGGCTTAATGGCTCGAAATATCCCTTTTCATTTATTTAACCTTTATTCAACCAGGTAAGTTAGTTGAGAACTGACTGTCATTTCCAGTCATAACCTGGCCAATATCCATCCATCCAGCTTCTGTATCCGTTTAATCCTCACTAGGGCCACGGGGGTTGCTTGGAGTCTATCCCAGCTACTTAAGGGCGAAGGCGGGGTACACCCTGGACAAGTCACCAGTTCATCGCAGGGCTGACA
>JAQQZY010000009.1:5436705-5447170 GCA_030068375.1 Ostorhinchus rueppellii
GAAGCCAGAGTACCCGGAGAGAACCCACGCAGACACGGGGAGAACATGCAAACTCCACACAGAAAGGTCCCACCAGTCACTGGCCTGGCCAATATAGCACACTGATTCTTTAACCATTAGGTAATGATTGACAAACTGTGTGATAAATGAAATGTTGATATGTTTAAATATTCATATCTGCATCAATCCAACCAGCCCAGCTAATGTGTAGCCAGCTTCCTCCCTTCTCCCTTAATGAGCTACTTAGCAGCGTGAGCTCAATTGTTTTTGAAGTTTTTATGAATTAGAAATTACCATAAGATGTGGAGTGGGCAGAATAGCTGAGGGACTTGAACATGGAGCAGAAGCAAAGAAACAAACAGCGAGTGGTGCCTACTTGCAGACTGATAGCCCATGGAGTGACTGAAAGGGAAGCACCACTTAACTGTTGGATTGTCCCTTTAGGCTCTCCAGAGGTTGACTCTGTCACCAGCAATTGCTTTTTTCCTTCCGTATTACCAAATCTCAACCTTCCATTCCACTTGTTACTGTGTCTACATGCTGCCTTCTGGGGAAACTGTTCACAGGCACTTAGTTAACGAAGCTGAACTGTGAAACACTATTGGAATATTTTTCATATACAAGCAGATAAAACCACTGTGGACCTTCACTTTGTGACCACAGAATAAGGCCCTTGTCAAGGTAGTTTACTGGTGTCTAGCTGTCTTCATAGTGGCTCTTATTAGGGTTGAATAACACAGAGGTCTTGGAGTGTGCCAGTTGTGCTCTTGACCTTAAACTACATTCAGCTGGTGTCCTTGCCACCAACAGCCACAGACACATCAGATGTATTTTGCTGCCATCTAGTGATGGATATTTGGTATTGTTAAGCACAGTTTGGATAAAAATTAGATCAAAATTGTGCAAGGAAACACCTGAATCAGGGGTGACAAACATACGGCCCAAAGGCCAAAACCAACCCACCAGAGGCTCCAATTTGGCCCATGGGATGAATTTGTGTCACGCAAAAATTATACTGAAGATATTAATCACAGGTGTTGTACACAGCCACTGACAGCCCAATTCATTCTAAAAATGGACCAGACCAGTAAAATATCATAACTTATAAATAAGTGACAACTCAAATGTTTCTTTGTTCAAGTGTAAAAAAAAAAAAAAAAAGTTGAATTACATGAAAAAGTTTACATTTGCAAACTATCCAATCCACAAATAATGTGAACAGCATCATCAAAAATGAACCAAGAAATACAAGTGCAATTTTACCAATGTCATGTCTGTTACTCAATGTTTGGTTTTTGGAGTTCAGCTGTGATCTGTAAGTTTTAATGTACATGGGTGAATGATAAACTGAGGCAGAATATTGTTAAAATTACACTTATTTTTCTTAAGAAATTTCATGTTGTTCATGTTACTTGCATCTTTTAAAAGACAGTTTGTAATGTAAACATTTTCATAATTAATTTGACTTTTTTCGCTACTGGTCTGGCCTGTTTGGTATCATATTGGTCTTTATGTGGAACTTGAACAAAAATAAGTTTGACAACCCTGACTAGGGCTGCACGCTATATTGTTTATACACCACCATCGCGGTGCACACATGCACGGTAGTTACAGCGCAGACCTTTGCGGTATGTCTCCCCTGTTAATGTAATATGAAATAGGCCTATTCATACTCGTCCGTCGTTGTGCTACAATTTGTCCCTTCCACATCCTGTCATCAAAATGATTCTTTCCAGAGTCCTGCACGGGAGTACTTATCCAAACCCGCACCCACTCGTATCTGCAAAGCTGATTACCACAACCAGACCCGCTACCCGCATTTTTTTTCATGTCCAATCTGCACTCGTCCATACCCATGTACATTAAACCTATAACCTGACCCGTAATTATACATATTGTCAACACAGTAACTCAATTTTAAGGGCTAAAACATATACCATTGATAAATCTCCAATATGACACACAGTGTTGTACCTGAACGCAATCATTGAACCATAGTTCAATGATCGCGTTCATATTTTGGGCAAATGTGAACTGAGCACACCGTTTTACTAATGAACAAACTTTCACATGTCTGTGAATGGCATGCACTATCTATTTAACTTGGTTAAGTAGGTGCCACATTTCTTTCGTATTCCAGGTAAAATAACCCATGTGCAAATGACCACAGGCACAAAGTCTTGCAGACCGCCCTATTTAAATGAGGATTTTGCGTGTGCTACTTTCTGTCATCATGGAGACAGTACGCTGTAAAAACTGCTCGGGGATACCACTGCACTAATGAATATGAAGTAGCTCTGTTTCCACACAGAGGGTGGATAGGTATTTGTTGTTGTTTATCAGGTAAAGTGTGTTATTAGTGACATAAACAGCTTCTGTCTGTAAATCTGTGGTGAATGAAAACTTTTAAGTCCATGGCACGAGAGAACCCCCCCCCCAAACACACACACACACACACACACATCAGAGCTTATATAGATGGTTCAGGAGAACAGTCACAACACACTGCACAGTGCTGTTTGTGTGTGTCCAGCGGTAGAACCTGTTTGGTGTGCGTGCAAGAGAGACACAGACACAGCGACAGAGAGAGAAAAAGAAACAGAGACATCTCTCAGGAGTCGGATCACAACCTCTTTAGTGCCTCTAATTTTCACTATCAGTGCGGACTACCTGTCTGCACAGCTCAATGATGTTTGTTAGTAGAGGTGAAGTTCACTTCAAAATAAAACAAATCAGATTTGATAATTATTACCATTAAATGTCCTTCAAATTACTTTCATCCATGAATCTTCTTTTATCTTTTCTTCCACTTCCTTGCCCACTACCCATCCACATTTCATTTAATTTTACCCCTCCCCGTGAAAATTCTTATTTTTATTTACCCACCCCCACAAGTTTTGGGGGCTTACTCGTGGGGTATCCGCAGGTACCCGACCTGGTGCAGGACTTTGATTCTTTCAGTGTTGTTTATGATCTCCTACTAGTTTTATTTCTCCAACAAAATTTTACTATTTCCTTACAATTATTTTCAGAGTCAGCCAGAAGCTGCGTTACCAAGACAAGCAAAAAATACTAGCTGCGCACGCGTTTAGTGCTAGTGGAGGAGTCCATGGAAAATAACCAAGGAATAGATATGAATGTTATGTTGCAAAAAATTACTTCAATTTTCAAGTCAAATGCTCACTGCAGTTGTTTTCAATGGAGTAGTGTAAATCTGTGGCCTATTGTGGCAAAATATAGCTTGAGAAATCATAGTGAATGCATTTTTAAGTCACTCACAACTTGTTCAAAATATCACAATATATACATCGCAATATACCGCAAAAAAATAAAAATAAAAATACCACTGCAATGCAAGTTTTCATCAATATCTCCCAGCCCTAACCCCTGACCTAAACATTTAATAACCTATTATCCACACATGTAAAGCCCTGTCCACTCCACACCAAAACAGAAATTATCAACACGTTCCTCTTTGTTTTGACATCTCATTCACCTGCAAAACAGAAAAACTCCATTCTTCATGTGTACTGTTGCAGACTTGGAAACCTCAGAGTTTAAGAGATGTTGACCTCAAACTCCAATATGCACATGTCCACTGCTGCTTTGAGTAAAACTAGCAGTTAGTTCACATTTTTGGTCCCCAATAGGTGCTGTTCAACTTCGACAGCCAAAAACCTCTGTATCTGCTGCCCAATATTAATGTTGCCTTCACATGCTATGAAAATTACGGTAAATATTAGTTATAAACTTGAAAAACTGCACATGAATGCCCTTCACATCGTATTTTTCACTGGAGAACTGGGAAAAAAATTTGATACACAAGCTGCTGAGATGAAATAACCTTTGACCTTTTCAACATGGCAGCAATGAGGGATTCATCACAAATAATAAACAATACTTTTATTTAATAGTCTGCTGCTGTTTTTGCACATTTATAGCATAAATAATTTGCTAAAAAAAAAAAAAAAATTCCCCCAAAAGAATGCTGTGGCAGATGATTATGTGTCAGACATTTTTTTATTTTGCTATGACAACAAAAGCTCTTGAACACAGTGTACTCATAGTTTCAAATTTACAAGTGGAAAGGATCATCTTCCGGACAGCATGTGAAGGCAGCATTAGTCTGAAGAACCATCAGTTTGGAGTAGCTTTGTGTTCAGAGATATGATGTAAAACTAATATCACATGGAACGTTTTTATTTTTTTATGGAGTGGGAACATGTAACAACATCTGCCTTTGTGTGGACAAGGCCTAAGGTTTCCTAAAAATAGTTACAATCATTTTCATGACTAACTTAAAACAAGGTGCTCTTAACCTTCCCAAGTTAAAATGAAAATCAGTAAAAGAAAAAAAGGAAGTGTTGAGGTTTAAACTGATACGTCCTGTTTTCACAACTAATAATCACCACAAAATGGAACATTCTGCCTTTGAAATAAGCCCTTCTGTATGCATTGTGGGTTTAAATTTGTGTATAAAATAAAGGAAGACATATTAAAAAAAAAAAAAAAAAAATCTTTTAAGATGTTGAAATAGGTATCCAAACTGTTCCCATGAAAGGCCAGAAATGAGCAGTTTACGTGTGATTACGGTCAACTAAGATCAATTACCTTAAAGAAAGTCACATTCTAAATCTAAAATAAATCTTAAGTAGCACAAGTGGAGTATGTTTAAATGTGTTCAACAATAACAACAACTATGCATCTTTTTGGAGTGTTAATGGAAAGGACATGTTTGTAGCAGAAGAGCATGTTTTGGAACTGGAATGTGTTTCCACCTTTGTAATAAAGACGGAAAATTTGAGTTCAGTTTGAGAAATGACCAAAAATGACAGATTAACATAACCTGAATTTATTTCTAAAACCTCATTTTGCCAATTTTTCTCTCATATCTTTCATTATCATACCAGTGCCTCCATCACAACATTTTGACTGATGATACACCAACAGTTGGTAGACATTTTGGAAAAAATTAGGATATTCCAATTTCCTTTACTACAAATGGGTTTTTATTTCCCCGTCTAGAGAATTACAAGATGGCCACTTGAGAGTCCCTTCATGGAAAACACTGTTTTCTAACAGGTATCACACTTTAGCTTTTTGTCATTTGAAACTGATTTTAACTTTTTCAAAAAAAAAAAAAAAAAAAAAAAAAAAAAGCTTTACTGCTAATGAAAGGAGGGTTATAAACAGTCTTGTATGTGCCTAAAGCTTTACCAGACCCATCCTTTTTATTCTACGTGACCTCAGATGACAAGATTATCAGTGAATCTGTGCTCATAGAAACTTTGACAAACATTCCCTGACTTTGCATACTTTTACAAACAAGTCTTGTTTGCAAAGGTCACAGTAAAACCAGTTACCAAACGGTCTTAACAGGATAATCATCGTTTTCTTGAATTACATAATCTATGCTATATAATCTAGTTCATCAGATGCTTGGGACAGTTGAAGCCTTAGTGCATATTATCAGAACAGTATCACAGGAGGCTATGATATTTTAGTTACAGTTCACGGTTCATAACCACAAAGGTAAATCTCACCTGTGAGAATTGTCTGGAAAGCCAGCTCCACATTGGACGAATCTAATGCTGACGTCTCCAGGAAGGACAAGCCGTGCTTCTCTGTAGAACACACATTCATTTAGTTATTGGACACCTACAATAAACACATAGTTCTGTTTGCCCATTCAAAAGGGACAATGACATGACATGCAGGTTCCTAAACTCAAAAGGCCCACATTTTATTTTGTTACATTAAAACTATAAGGACATAATTTCTGCTAAAATTTTAGACTTCTGGCATTTGAAAACAGAGAACTTGTGGCAGTACTGGGTTGTGTCAGCTGACCGATCTGCTCTGTACTGTAATTAGAAAGTGATTAAAAGGATTGTATCAATCATGTGGCTTTTCTGTCCTGTTTAGCTGACACACTGTTAATATTTGTAGTGAGTAGTGTTTTCATCACTATTATCACAACCAATACACTCACATTCAGTGGGTATCAAAAGGGTCAATTTAGCAGATAATTAATTAATTAAATAGGGTCATTTTACCAGATAACTTCAGTTGAACAGAGTGATCCTCATCTAATAGTTGTGGACAATGTTTACTCCAGTAACAATTAAAGCTGGGAGGTTAGAATAGACCAACAATCCTCAACCAACACATGAAAAATCACTAACACGAAGGTGGTCTACAAACAATGTGTTATTGTAAAGTGAACTGTACCCTGTTTTTGCCTTGCCTAGATGATTAAGTGTTTACAGGAAATGAATGAATGAACATGAAGTGATATAATGAAATAGATTAGTGATCAGATTGGGATGTGGTTTGACAATATTTATTGAGTGATGACAAAAAAATGTCTTGTTACATTTCATTTTGTTCATTATACTCTGGTTTTTGTCACTGTGTCACAAATCAGACAGTTGACAACAGTATTTTTGTCATCTGGGTGCTTTGTGTAGTTCCACATGGATGCAGCTAAAAGCTCAGAATGGGGAAACTCTGAACAGGAACCATTTATACAGAAATTCCTGTTAAAGGAAGAAAATCAAATAAAATCAAGTTCAGTATGGTTTGGACATTAGTATCAGCAGAAATTGTCACAACGATTGAACAGTTATTAATCTTATAAAATACTGTTAACTTTGCAGCACATTTAAAGTTTAAAAATATAAAAATTAAAAATATTGACTCTTAAATACCTGATGTCCATTTCACGTTGATATGTAGGAGTAATTTGACATTTTTCACCTAAAAATTTTAGCTTCCCACATTTAGTCATACATAATGTTAAAGTGCTTATAAATACCTACTAAAATATGTATAATACATGCATATAAGTTACTCTGGTTACATGACAGAGACCGTTGAATACCAAATGTGTCCACATGCTACCGCTTGATCGGACTAGTACGTAACCCTCTAATGGGCATTATACATCCCAGCATGTTGGCATATTAGCCCATACAGAGATGATATCTGAAATGTTTAAAAAAAAACAAAAAACTATGTGAATTAAGATTTTTTTTCACCTTAAAAGCACAATAGTCTGCGACGCAACCTTGAGGAGAAGTGGAAATATTGTGTGATTTTCTTATGGCTGTTCTTTCACATCTGTATTTTTTGATGTTATTGTATCTGAACACAGCATTAAAATGGAATACACTTAAGGTAAAGTGGCTGTTCATTCTTTTTAATCTCAACTTGTTAAATTGTTTGAATGGCACAACAGAAGAGTTCTTCATCAGTTTTGTCTTTACACGAGTCTGCAGTTGATACTTTGAGTCACTTTTTCCTGTGATGTTTGTGAAAATCATCCAACAAAACTTGGATTTCTAAGAAATAAAATTCAGTGTTACCAGATAATATATACTCTATCTAGACTGTATTTACCAGACTCAGGATCAATAGGATGCATGTATTGGATTTCCTTCCAGTTGGTTGTATTGAGTCATTTACCAGTCAAAGCAGGTGTAACACAAAGTCAGTCCAAGGTCAAGAGTAAACACTGAAACCCCACTAATGTGAAATAATAATGAAATGAAAAGTGTTCTCAAAGGCCTCAGGGAAACAAGTTTATTTAATTGAATTATATGTGAAACTTGAAGCCTTGTAATATGTACTCAAACATAATCAAGTCAAGGACATACAACATCTGACATACATAAAATTTGTCAAAGTGCAAACATTTCTAAGTGGGTGTTCCCAGTGGAAGTAACCCTGTAGGATGGGCAGTTTTACCACAAGTAGAAAAGATGAAGTGACAAATAATCAAATGTATCTGAAAAATTCATGTTATTCTCTTACAGGCTGCCTGCCAAATGGTCCAATCTGGCCTGCGGGATGAATTTCAGAAGTGCAAAAATTACACTGAAAGTACTGTCAGTCAAGGGTGTTCAGGGGCTATATACGACAATGTGATATCAAGTAAGATACTAGTATAATAACCTATAAATAATGACAAATCTAAATGTTTTCTTTTTCTTTTTTTTTTAAATGTGAAAAAATAAAACCTACATTAAAAAAAAAATTACATTTACAAATCCTGTCACAATCAAATGTGACTAAGCTGAAAAAAAAGAAAGAAACCTGAAATTTCTTAAGAAAAATAAGTGCAAATCTAACAATATAATGTCTGTTATAAGTGTTTTCTGCATTTGTAGATCCATTATGATCTGCAAATTGAAAAGCTGCAACATAATATTGGTGAAATGGCACTTTAAAAAAAAGCTATTTCACGGTGTACATAACTGTTCTGGTTATTCTCATTTTCATAAAGTAACTTCGTTTTCACACTAAAACAATGAGAACATCTGGATTAAAATTTAAAGGTTACTGTGGTTATTAATCAGGGTTTCTGCAGGCATCAGCAAATCTAATTTAATGCTTTTTAATGCCTTTTAATGTCACTTAAAATGTAATGCCCCGTCCAACTGTAGATACAGTTTCATATACCTACAGTTTTATGACGGTTTACTGTTGACAGGTTCTGAATAGTTCCTCCTCCAATCAGAAGTGCAACTTGCATTTTTCCCATTTTTTGTAGATTTGCTAAATTCCCTCTGCTCTTCTGCCACAGCATGAGCACGCTCACCTCACGTTGCATTCCAAGCATCTGGTGTTGTGACTTTGTTTATCAGCCATAAACAATAGCCAATTAAAGGATTCTGCCTGACAATCATCACACCATACTTCAGATCAAAAATGTTTACATAATCAAAATAAAATGTGGATAACAATGCTTTTTTTTTTTTTCTCCAACAAGTGTATTTAATTTTTTAATGCCTCTGGAGATTGAATTTAACACTGTTTAATGCCATTTTAGGCCTTCATTTCATAGGCCTTAATCTAGCAACCTGCATAAACCCTATTATTTTACTGGTCCAGCCCACTTGAGATCACATCAGGCTGAATGTGGCCCCTGAACTAAAATGAGTCTGGCACCCCTGAACTAAAGTCTCTAAGGTCAGTCCACCTACTCTCCTCATTGAAGCTTCATCTTGGCGATCAATAAGGGCTCTTGAGTGAATACATGACTCACACACACACACACAAAATTACAACAGTAATACCTGCAAAGGCCTTGGCCTCATCTGTAGGCACAGCCCTTAGGTGGCGTAGATCACTCTTGTTGCCCACGAGCATGATGACTATATTGCTGTCAGCATGGTCCTGCAGCTCCTTCAGCCAGCGCTCAGCGTTCTCATATGTCAGGTGTTTGGCGATGTCATAAACCAGGAGAGCTCCCACAGCGCCACGATAGTACCTGGACAGGTGACAACACACGACCAGCTGAAATTATAGCAGAACACTTCTTCATTCATATAATAGTATTGTGAAGTGTTACGAACATGAAACATGCGATCAACCAAACATTGGACAAAACAGTGCTTCAACACATTTTCAGTCGGGCAGGGGTACTTTAAACGTTTAACTGAGTCCATTTTTAATTTCGGTTAAAATAAACCTAATTTAGTGTTAAAGGGAATATTACCTCTTATTACCACACACTGTGCATTTTGGTTTATCACTAAACTCATCTTCTATGTCGACAGAGATATTCTGTATTATCTCAGGTTCAAAGCACATCATATTTTCATTAAATAAATTTGAGAAGTACAGTGGTCCCTCACTATATCGCGGTTCGCCTTTCATGGTCTTGCTGTTTCGCAGATTTGCTTTAGTGCAATATTTTTTTTATTTTTATTTTTTTAACTTTACAGTGTATGAATGCACATTGTGTTCTGCATCCTGATTGGTAAAAGGACTATAGACCATTGTCAATCAATCTCCTCCGTGAAGTGTCACCTGTACAGTACAGAATATGCTTGGCTTGCCAAATTTACATACATATTCTATCCTATCAGTGTGACTCTGAAGTGCTGTGTGTTTACAAGTTTTCTCCTCAACAAAACCCAGAATGTTGACGAAACATTCTGCACCAACTAAGGCACCTGCAGTCGCACCTGAAAGGTAGAGAAAGATGCTAACCACTTCTGGACATGCTGAAGGAAGGTATTAGTTACGCAGCTGTAGTTGCCATTATGGAATAAATGAATCTTTGCTTCGTTAGATAAGAAGGAGGAAAATAACATAAGGACAACAGCAGCAATAAGTTTGAACAAGGATGCAAAAAGCATTTTAACTGTCTGCAACGGAAAAAGACGCTACAGCAGAGCAGCGCCAGGACGAGACGGTCAGAGGAACTGTGAAATGTGTAGTAGTGTGAGTCACTACTAATAATTTTTTATGCGTCCAACCTCATAGGTTGGTCATCAAAATTGAACTTTGAGAGTGTTTAAACAAGAGAGAAATGTAAGAAAATATTAATGCCTGTCTAAGAAAAGTGAGTGGCGAGGGGTTTTACAGCCTTAAAACATATAAAACTAGAAAAGCACTCGGAGAGCGCAGACCTCCACCAAGCTTATTGTGACTCCCATCCAACAGTCGTACTTTT
>JAQQZY010000009.1:5452687-5465100 GCA_030068375.1 Ostorhinchus rueppellii
ATGTTTGAAGCCTGAAATGTGGCGAAAGGTTGCAAGGTTCAAGGGGGCCGAATACTTTCGCAAGGCACTGTATAAACAGCCTTTGTCAAATTCTGATGTCTGCATAACTTTACTCTCCTAACACTGCTGCTTCATTTTGAATTATTGGCTATGTCCTGAAAAAAATATGAATTCATTCATTTGAACCCACTTTATCCTCACGAGGATTGTGGGGAGTGCTCAAACCTATCTCGGGTACCTCTGGGCAAAGGCGGGGTACGAGTCACCAGTTCGTCACAGGGCTAGTATATAGAGAAACAATCACTCTCGCATTCACACCTATGGGAAATTTTAGGTCAATTGGTTAATCAGTGCCTATCTTTGGATGGTGGGAGGAAGCTGGAATACCCGGAGAGAACCCACTCAAACACATGCTCAAGTCACTCAATTCACATGCAAACTCTACACAGATCCCTTGTTGGAATTGAACCCAAGACCTTCTTGCTGCGAGGCACTGTGTTATCCCTGAAAAAATACCTGATTTAGGCAGTTATGCAATAAGGCTAATGATAGGTATAAGATGGAAAACAGAGCATGTATTATCACTTTATAATTTAATCCTTAATGGATGCATTTGAGTTAAATGTAAAGCTGCAGCTGGAAGATTAAAAAAAAAAGCCTCACTGGACTTGACCATGAACAAACTTCAGTAAACAAGATGGTTTCAGTGTTTTAATTACATTAGCATCTTTTTTCTGTTACATGGCCTGCTTCACCGATGACACACATCTGTGGCTCCCAGCCAGAGAGGAGCAGAAACTCAGGGGACTCCCACTGAGTACACTTAATATTAAAACCACCTCCTCTTTTTAGGAATTTGAAGCTGACTGAGTATATGAATCCAGGTGATACTGTCTGTCAGATGGTTAAAGAGGGGCTTTTTGATTCTCGCCTGAAAGGAGATAAAAATACCAAAATTATTCCGGTTTTATGTGGTTTGGATCTCATGAACATCGGAATTTACAAGTCCTAAAGAAAAATGTTCAGGTAAAATTTGTTAAAACTGAGTTATGACTTTACTGAGGTTTACACATAAAAGGTCCTTGTGCTGCTTAACCTCTTCCTTTGGTCTGTATCCCTCCCTTGTGTTGACACTTCATTAAAGATGTAGGAGGCAGAAATAATGGCCCATTCCAAAGTGCTGGGTGATGGAAAGTTGCAGTTGTCCAACGTGGTAAAATGCATTGGAACGTCCGTCGAAGCTGGAGGTCCTAGTTGGAAAGTGGGACCAGATCGAGCTACCCCCACCTCACCATGAATCAAAAATGTGACGTCAACACAACAATAGCAGCGCGCATAGAAACAAACATCATAAAGAGGTAAAACTACAACAAATTGCTAAGAAACAATTATTCTCTACGTGTGTCTATGGTTATATTGGACACTGTAACATTAACACAACTCGTTCTGCATGCAGTTGGTGTGAAAATGTTTTGCTGTTGTGCCTTTCTACGATGATATACAGTAAAATGTAGATGACCAATTTGTACATATAGCAATAGCTGTGTGACCACACTGTGCACGGAGACTGTGTTGTAAACTTTCCTAGTGTGCTCTTTGCTTACTTTTATAGATGTAAAAAACAATGACCAAGGTAACATATTAAACTAGTAGGCCCAGCGAACACTTTGGAAACACCCCTGTATGTCAAAGAACAGTGTCAGTGATTTGTTGTTTACGGATCATCTGGAATGCTTTGTGGTTGGATGTAGTTAACTTCAGGTGGGATATAGTCTACCTCCCAGCACAATGGAACAGGCCATATACACCAGAGTTGGAAAAAACACACCGTCCTTCTGCAGCTCTCTCCACTCTGTCCAAATCAAAAGACTAAATGTGAATGTGTATGTGCTGAACCACTGAGTAAAACATTCCCTTATGAAGTACATTTTCCACAGACTCAATAGTAAAATTGTTGTTACTTTTCAGACCACATGAATTACTTTATGCTGGGGAATAATAATGGGATGTGATTGCATGGGATGCGATGGAGGGAAGGATGGAGGGATGGATGGATATACTTTATGCATCCCAACCAGGGAAATTCTGGTAAATTTTGCCCAGTAACACCAAGAAAACTACTGATGCTTTCACTTCAAATCCTACTTTACAACATCATATTGTACGTTTTGTTCACTTCAAGAAGGATACTTTCCTCAATGTTCTTTTTGACTTTACTACAGTGACGACTACAGTCCATCACATGCACATTGTTTTATGTCTATAATCTAGTGTTATGGTGGAAAGACACGATTTTAATCCAACCCAAGGAAAGGTTCTTCTTTTCAGAAACATCTGAATTAAGGGATTGAATCTGAAATGTCGCCCAGCCTTCATTAGTGAGGGAAAGTGATCAATAATTAAAGTTGGAACCCTGAATACAAAGGCTTCATTGTCTTACCTCCATTAGGATTAAAACAGTTTGGTGATTAAATGAGCACAGTATCAAATATAAACTTCTAAAAATATTTTTAAGGAACAAATACTATATATTTTTCTTGTAAAAGCCAAAGTCACCTGTGGACACAAGGACCTTTAAAATTTAACAGCACCTCTACTGAACCAGGCTCTTTTTTCAGAGCTACTTCCACATTGCCAGGTGAGTCAGTCAGTCAAAAGGGAACCTGCAGCACCAGCTCAGCAGCGCACCTCCCTGCTCTTATGAAACAGGAACTTGTTAGGGAATGTTGAAACTGCATTAACAAATCTGTCATTATGTCTACACATTGAGCAACGCTGCTCACTGTAAAGGGAAACCATGTTTGGGTTTGTAGGTGTAACTGTGTTTTAAAGAACATGAGTAGAAGCCTGTTGACCACAGCTCTGGGTAAAATCAACACACTTCTGAAAGACAAACCATTAATATATTAGTATCACATGTCATTAAAACAACAAAAAAGTGTGGCCTACAAACAAAGTAACACTAACATTCTCTATTTCATCAGACAAAAAGGATCTTGGGTGGAGAACAAAAATCCTTATGCAACCATTTCCAGGTCATCTGTTACCTGACAGGTAATATGATGGCTGCATCACACACCCTTTCACAAACCTATTGTTGAATTCTTTGAAAAGACGTGACTCCTTCTATTATACTGTGTAAGTCAGTGAAGGCAGTTTGCCCATCACGGCTGAATGTAAGGCTGAAAAATAGATCTAATAGTCTGTTCACAGACACTCATATCTCCTGAATGCATATAAAAGAAACAAAAAGATCGCCATCTTACGTCCAACTACATCACTTCCATTTGTCTGAAATCAAAGTGGTGTAGGAGGCAGGCTGAGGCTTACTGATCTGATTAAAAGAAGTTTCTTTATTATAATGAGCAATTTATGCTGTGATCAGGGCAAATTTTAGGGCTTCAAATCCATCATTTATCTGATTTGTTACTTACAATAGTCTTCATGTTTTATAGGACATCTTAATTACATAATTAACTCTACACGAGGAATGCCACAATTATTTGAGTTAGGTAGTTGGGATAGGATCCAGCACCCCCTGCAACCCTAGCGAGGATAAAGTGGGTTCAGAAGATGAATGAATGAATAATCCCAATTATTTTGTATAATTGTGATAATTGTCTTCATTCACCTACAAAAAAAGCTGGACGAAACTGACAGGAATGTCACATTTCATCATTAGTTTCACATAATTTTCTGCTGATTGAGATTTGAATGATGCACTTTTAATGAGGTGATTTTCATCTAAATGTGATCCACTCAAGGGGCGAGGGCCTTGGCTCTAAAATAAGGCTAATGCAGAAGTATCTTTGTTGCAATAATTGTAATAACACTGACAGTCCCTGGAATTGTCTCAAAAAAAAAAAAAAAAACCCTAGCTACCATAGACTTATACTGAACTTCTCTGCAAAACATACGAAGTAATTTTTTCCAGGATTCATCTTGGGCTCATCTGTTTTATTTTAACCCTCCAATAAGTGATCTGATCTATACTTTTACATTTTATCCGTTAGTCAGATCTAAGGTCAAATAGAAGGTTTGATTGAGAACATGCACCCCTAATTATTATTAGAAGGGGTTTCTGTTCATTTAATGAAATACACAAATCCACTGTAGTTGTGGTTAATAAGTTAAATCTGTAAAATATCTTTGTTGCAGTGCTTAATGAATTTTAACATTTTACAGTGTCAGTAAGCTGGCGTTTAGCGCTGACCCCTCTCCTCACACCTCAGCCCATTTAGTCAAAATATGGTCAGTTCCAGCTCCAAAAAGCCAAATGACAACCAAATCACAAACTACTGCCTTTAAAAGAGCAGTTAATAAACCAATGAGTCCCATCAGTTGCTCCTTCCACTTCTTATACTTCTTCTTCTTCTCCTTCCATTTCCTATACTAATGTTACTAATACTGTCTATAGTTTTAATATTGGTTTACAATAACTGACAGAACCACACAAGCAATTTTTATTTATGTGATCCCATGTTCAATGTCAATGGAAAAACCTTGTTGGGCAGGCATAAAGAAACTATTATTAACATTATACAATAGAGGTAGCATAAAGTGAAGAAGAAAAGCCAAATTGTTAATTGCAATTATCTATATTACAATGAAATCTTGATTAAAACTTTATTGTTGAGCCAACACTAACCTAAGGCAACTAATAATTATTGTTTTTACTATAAATTAATCACATTATTCTCACATAAAATTGGTGTTTTTACATCTGGAAAAAAAATTAGACATGTTTTGTTTTGGGGAATTTGTTTTAAACAAAGGTCAACGGAAAAGTGACAGTGTTGCACATTCATAAAGAGTGGGATGATAAATGTTGGTTTTCTGGCTTCAAAAATGATCATAATAACCAAACACATGCTAAATTTTCTTGTCTTTAAGTCTGAGTGTAATAGTAGTTGTGGGATGTGGACCCTTTGGGTCCTCAACAATGCATTCATTTAAGTATAATTTTATACTATTTATGAGGTGCAGTCTTTAAAGACAGAACTACCTGAGGATGTCATTTTTAGGTAGGTAGCTGCTGAAAAACATTTCTTAAATACCATGAGTTTATGTTCATACATGCCACTATACTGACAACAACAAGGATAGAGATAAGGCGTCTATAGGATGCAAGGAGGATGACTTCTTGTGCTGATATTCACCTTCAATAAGCCTTGTGTGACTCAGTAATAGCTCACCCAACTCGACTTATGCTATACACTCCAGTGGCAAGGGACATATACGAGGTTATAGGAACAAAGAGAACTCTAACAATAAGGTTCTCTCTTTGGTAAAGTGACCCACACTGAAAAGTAGCTGATACTTTATCTGTGTTTTTGCTCTGCTGCACTTGCTCGAGATAAAATTTGACCATCAGACAGAAAGCATGTCAGCTCATTCACCAGCCACTAAAAAAAATCTCATCTTCTCCTTTTTGTGTATCAGAAAACAATACTCACTGCAGGTATTTCCAGTTTGACAACACATGCTTGTTTAGTGTTCTGTATTTGAACAGACCGTGAGCACTTCATTTACCCTTGCTTATGAAAAAGTACAACAAAGAAGTTAATGTTTGCACCTCATAGCCATTGAGAAAGATAAGAAACAATCACATTTATGTCCAATTAACACAACAGTGCTAATCAAATAGTAAGAATGTCTAGTCTAGTCTCCAACATGTAGACCAAAAAACAAATAATAGAATTTATTTTAAAGACCAACACAACCTCTGACAACTTCAGGTGAGATTTAAAAAATCTGGTGAAACAAAAAAGCAGCAGGTGTTAACTTCTACAGAAGTGACATTAACAAAAATAGAAAAGAAAGTCAGTACCAACATATAAAGTATACTTTATATGATGGTTCTTAATTCTTAATGTCATATGAGTATACTCATATGGCATTAAGAATTCCACCAAGTATCAAATATAGTTGGAAACAAATAAATAATGGTTTAATTAGAAGTGTAACTACCTTCTTTCATTCATTTTTTTTAAAAATAATATCTTGGTAGAAAATAAATCCCTAGTTTGGTTTTATTCTTAAAATCAAAAGAAACAATCTAATTATGTGAGAATTTATTAACATGTACAGTAAATTACATGTAGATTAACTCAAGCTGATTTGGACTGTAGAAAAGAGGTCTCAATGTACTTTGTATTTTAATGTTTGTTTGTTTTTTTTAAATTCATTAAATTATTTTTTAAAAATCACAATTATGGACTAATGTGCTGCCCCGAGTTCTGCCTAACATACTTGTGACTGCAGCAGCTGCATCACCTGTAGTTGTGCTGACACCAGGGTCATGTACAGTCAGTCTGCTCAGGTGATTTCCTGAAGTACCAAAGTCTGCTCAGTCCTCTAAACATGTATGGTTTTGTGTGTCGTCCTGCCTCAGATTATGTCCCCCTGTTGTTGACCGTCACTGCATCATAAGATAAGATGATTGCATCATCGGCCTGTGAGATGATGAGTTCACAGCAGATGCTGCTTAACGCGAATCACAAGTAGGCTATAAGCTTCCTATCATATGCTGCACTTAAATGAGCAAACGGCAAACGATGTAAAGAAAAATACAAGGTCTTCGCGATGTAACAACAATAAAACAAAGTTCGAGCCAAATTCATTCAGACGTCTTCCCGTTTAGGTCTGATAAATGTCGTCGGGGCACCTTGTTGCCAGCGGACAACTCGGTGTCAAATGACACCCCGCTAACAGGTGTCGACATTTAGCTAGGCTACATCACAAACACCCACTCACCTTTAAACAGATAGTCATATTCGTCTTCTCTGTTGGTCATAGTTTCTTCTGTTCGGTGACTTTTACAAACAAACTTCTGGCGTATTCAGCTACTTCGATACCGACCACCGTTCACGGCTTTCTCTTCACAGACCCTCTGACAACAACGGTGCCTACTTACTGTAAAAGCGGACATATAAGCAGCTTGTGACTCGGCATAAAAAATATCTAAAGCAGTTACCACAAACCGGAAAAGTTCCTACTCGTTTTCCTCAGCCTCTGTCACTTACCATAACCGAGGGACGTAACGTCAATTCCTTTGCCCCACCCCTTGTTAGTTTCCTAATGGTCAATAGCTGATCGACACCTGTCACTTACGCTGAAGTGATTGGCTCGTCCCGCTGTCAATCATGATTTCTGTCTGGTCTGGGGAATGACGTCTACAGCTCCAGGTCTCAACAGGTAACGTGGAGCCGCAGGTTCAGCAAAAGAACCCGGCTGGTACACAGAGTTATCACGGGTATCACACCGCATCAGTGCGTAAGTACACTAAAGAATAAAATAAA
Organism: Ostorhinchus rueppellii; assembly: GCA_030068375.1. Taxonomy (NCBI): domain Eukaryota; kingdom Metazoa; phylum Chordata; class Actinopteri; order Kurtiformes; family Apogonidae; genus Ostorhinchus; species Ostorhinchus rueppellii. The sequence continues at coordinate 5,459,989 of JAQQZY010000009.1, forward strand.
TACAAACATAACAGGAAGTTTTCCCTCATTGTGTGAGGTAAGTGCGGGCTAATGCCACTGTATTTACTGCCCAATACTCTATTTCATTATAAAGTAGCTCAGCATTTTCTCAAGTGGTTTTCCATTTCTTGAACCAGGCGAGATTAACCAATTAGGGAGCCCTAGGGAAGTAATGTTTATGTATAGCCTACTTAGATCCCACTCCAATTAGTCTGCTGTAACACTTTTGGGATAAAACACTTACAAAAAAAAAAAATAATAATAAAAAAAATCTTGTCATTAATTTATTACATGTTAGGGTATGCATCAACTGCACTAAAAATAATAAAGCACTAATTATATTTTTATACACAGTAAGACATGGCTGCAAATTGATATTAATCAGGGATCATTCTTTACAAATTACACTTCAGCACTACCTCAGAGCATGTGCTGTAGCAGAGCACTATTTTATGTAAGCAATGCATCTTGTGTACAAAACAGAACACCCACCTCTGTTTAATTGCTTATCAATAATGACATTATTTGGTGTATTTGGATTCTTTTGGACAGCTGTCATATATACAGTAAATCTGGAGTCTGGTGTCCGGCATAAAAAAAAGTCCCTCACTTTAAAATGTCTTCTCACCTTTCACCTTGTTACATTTCCCTTGGCATTGCTTCCACAAGCTCTCTGTATGATTCAAAGTACAACACAGATGAATCTGCACTTCTCATGCTTGTTAATTACATAACTTTACCCCTCATCAGTGTATGAATATCAGTGCTGTCTCTGTTTATTGCAACCACGGTGACATCTTTGAAATGTTTGTTTTGGTGACCAGTGAAAACAATTCAACACCACAGAAGTTAATACAGACAGTTAATGCTTTTGCAGTGTCACAATAAGGTTCATAATATGTTTTTTTTCCATCCACAGTTCCATACATTTTTTATTATTGATGATGAAGAATCAGACCGCTGCATCAAATCTTCATCAACTCCCAAATCGGAGTCTAGACTTTATGGAGGCTAATCCATGTGTGTAAATGATGTCTCATTTTCCTTGAACCATTGTGTCACTAGTCTGATGATCCTGATCTATTCTGGCATTGTACAATCTTTTTGACATTAAAGACATGAGAGGCTTCTTACTGCATCAGTTAAAGTTAAATAACCTGTTACAGCTGAAACATTATCAGCCACTGCAGTATTTACCCTTGGAAGGATCTGAACTATTTGCCAAGTTAAATACAGGCAGTTACTTTTTTTGTCTAGGCTGTTTATTTAATATTATTAAATATTATGAACCTTATTGTGACACTACATAACCATTATATGGTTAAAAAAAAAAAGATGTCACGGTGAATGTCTCCTGTAATCAAAACCAAAGGTGGTGCAGTTAAATAGTATAGTATGACTGTTTTGGGCTGATCACTGTTTGTCATTTTGTCACTGTTTGGTTTCATACACACACATTTGCAACATAGGTGTTAGATAAGTGCTCAGACCACAAACTCATGATTTTTTTTAAAAAACAAATCACATTTTTAAATCACAGTATTGACTGCAAAGATTTTACTGCCTCTGCATTTTTGTCGCTGTTACCTTTATTTCACCAAAACAATCCTGGTATTCATTTAGCCTGGTGCGTGTGCCGGTTCAGAAAACAATCAACTTGCACCTAGTAATAGAAATGGATTAGTTTGACACCAGCTACAAAGTTAGATCATTTCTTCTGTTTATTATAAATCAACCAATGCCAATGTGAGCATGGAAGCAGGAAAATGCTTGTCTTATCAAGTTGGCTATCAGAGAGTTTCAAAAGTGATTTCAAAGATAGTACTACTGTTGGGTCATGAATGCAACTGCAAGATTTTTTTCAGGTGAGAACCTCATATTTAAATTTCAAATCTGTGATCCACTTTATCAAAGTTCCAGTGTTCTTGGTGAGGTGTTGTTCAGTTAACTGCCCCCTTTAACAGGACCAACAAAACCTGTCTTATGTTATGTTATGTTATGTTATGTTATACAATGTTATACTATACTATGCCATGTTATGCTATACTATACCATGTTATGTTATGCTAAGCTATGTTATGCTATGCCATGTTATACTATATTACACTATACTATGCCATGTTATGCTATACTATACCATGTTATGTTATGCTATGCTATGGGATATTACCTTATGCTTTTCTGTTATGTTATGTTATGTTATATTATGTTTGTTGTGTTATGCTCCCAGCCATACCAAGTTACAAGGACAGTGTCTCCTAAATGAATCCAATGGTTATGTGTCATAACATGTAATACCACTAATGGCCATTAGATGCTGGCTTCAAAGAAGGTCTGGCTATCATGGATTTACAGGGATATTCTTTCATTAAAAACTGAGTTGGTCATTTACTTCTGGTCATTTGATGGTGATGGCCAAAATGTAAGTTGATCTTGTTGGCCATGTTAGTCTTGCTTCTGTTTGCTAGTGTGTGTGCTGCTGTTGGATCAGTTCTCCTGACAGAGAGCATGTTCTTTGGCTTTTTTGTTCTTTGGAAACTGAGAGATAAGGCACTGGCTTCAACTCCCATGGGGCTGTAGGAGCTGCACCTCTGATACTATCAATGGCCACATCCAGCACGGAATATGTTTATTATTATATTTATTATATTAGTTTTCTAATAAAAATTAAAACTAATTGTGGTGGTATTGTGCATGAATAAAAAAACATTGTCATTACATCTTCCCAGCCCTTTAAAGAGGCCTCCCCACTTATTCTGGGCCTGGATCAACATTCTGGTACTTTAGTCAAATTTAATTGGGCTGGCTAATTATCTCAGCTCAGCCAGAGGAAAAATGAGCTATCTTGTTTGAAAAGGTTGCCCAACCCTGACCCATTCTGTCAGACTGAAGCCAAGTTTAAAATTCATGTCTCTTTATTTTTTATATCTTTTAAGTTTTTTTTTATTTCTATAAATGAAGTTTTCAAATCTCATTATAGACTTCTCATAAGGTTATGAACTTGTGGTAATTTCAGGCTTTTGATGTGAAACTGTTGTGAGAGGCTCATTCAGACACATATACAGACACAATAATCTCAGTTGAAATAATAACTGCAAAGAACTGTCATTAAAGAATGGTTTTAATGTGAGTGACAAACGATATTTTAAATGTGTAGCTGTGGTAAACTTTGCCTTGTGCGAACAGGTAATATTTTGAAAATGTGAAATAAAATGCAAATTGAACACGACATCATCATTGTCTCCAAAAATTATTTATTTCGTAAAAGAAACTCAATCAGTCTGATCACAGATCAGCTGGAGCATGAATCAATCTGTGAACACATTAGTCACAAACCAAACTGTTGATTTGAAAAAAGCAGATGTGTAATTTGCATTTAAAGCAGTTTGCAGTGATTATAGTTCAAACTCTTAACCATGTGGATTGAAATCTTTTGTCACAGCAGTAATGCAGTTGTTTTACCTTTGACCCAGTGTGTTCTGAGGTCAGTGGGAATTCAGGTTGGTTTCCAGCTTCACATTATTCATTGTACATTAAAGATAAATATATTTCTCCACGTTCCAGCCCTTACATCATCAGCAAATCAGTCATTTCAAAGTGGCATCCTTTTTGCGAGGACAATTAAAACCAAGGACCTGAGTTGCTCCTTTGGCAGGTCCTCAACTCTTAGGGCAGTGGGAGACAGCCAAGTGGTATTGTGGTCCATCTTGAAGCCTTGTGGGCTCCTGAAGGATGGTGTGTTCAGATATTCCTGCAGCAAGGCTTCTTCTCTTCTGTGTTGTCAGCTGAGCTGCTCAGAGACACAGCGCTGATGGGGCCTCGGACCACTTGCTTACTGCTCGCCTTCTTGTGAATCTCTGGAAGAAGAAAAGAAATGTCAATAGATTTGCACACTTTTAGGGTCATAAAGGTCAGGATAGTTTCCACAAACAAAAACCATCTGCTTCTGGAAGACTACTCCCTCCAAAAAATATATTCTGATTTGTCCCAGAACTAGTGACTAGATTCACAGCAGTGGCAGTTGGTTTGGAAACATGCTCTTAAAATTACTTGGAGGAGGGCTATATAAGCATGACATATTAATTAGCTAAAATATTCCTGAAATAAAAAATAAGTATTACGGTATAATACAAGCCTTGTACCATGTCGTTTGTGTCTACACGTCGTGAAGTTTTTTACCACTATATTTATTATCTACCAATGTACATAAATCAAAAACAGAAGCCGGTGAATTAAAGAAAGAGCTTGGGCTGTGAATCAGAATTGGTTTTATTTTCTTGTCCTCATGTGATAAAATAATTTTGGCGGTGCTGAACGTGAACATAAATGAACTTGAAGTGGACACATATTCTGCTCCAAATGTTATTAGGTAGGGCAGTACAACCATTAATGAATCTTAAGGCACAATGTATATGAGACAGTCATACACAAAACATCACCATAGCCAAGCAATGGTTAAAAAATAAATTTTAAAAAGTAGTCGATACAAGGTATTTGGGGGCTGTGAGAGAGAAGATGGATTGTCAACTTGAGCCTCAATTTGTAGACAAATTTGACATTGCTAGTTTGGAAAGAAAGCTCCGGATAGGACCTGTTGCTGTGGTCCTGCCCCTCTCCTGCCTTCATCGTCATCACTAACTTATCCATATAGTTGTGAGAGTGTTTATCATATAGTGCCATTGATGGTAGAGGCTTCTATTATTTGTACTAACTGTTCTAGTAGTAGTACATCCATTGTTAATACTTGGTATGTAGTATTAACAGTCATGGACCTTTGTTCTGGTTTTTAGTGATTACGAACTCCAGCTGATCTACTTTTGACAGTTTTAGTTGAGTTATCTATGCATCAATTACATCCACGTCTCCCGCTATTTGCCCCCTTCTCCCTCAGTCTCTCTCTGTCTCTCTCTATTTTTCTCCTCCTTTACCTTCTGTCTTTTACCCCAGCTGGTCAAGGCAGTCATCCATCCCCCAGGACTCAGGGTCTGCTCAAGGTGAAGTTAACTGCCCCCTTTATCAGGACCAACAAAACCTTTCTTATGTTATGTTATGTTATGTTATGTTATGTTATGTTATGTTATGTTATGTTATGTTATGTTATGTTATGTTATG
>JAQQZY010000009.1:5602510-5612636 GCA_030068375.1 Ostorhinchus rueppellii
TCACAGGTCATATTTAAAAAGCACGAGTAAAAAAAGGGGCAACATACGATTAAAAAGTCGCGTAGCGCGTATTAAAGTGCGTCATTTGCGCCCTTCGACAGAAATCAAAAACGTCTGAAGTTATTTTCCATCAGGTTTCCCAGAGTGAACAGCTTTTCCTTTGGTAAGATCACGTCTTATCAGATGATTCGCATGTGTTTTCGGATCAACTCCTGTTAAATCTGCTGCTGGAAAAACTCTTCCTCGTTTTTACGCACGTCGTGGCTCTTTGGAAGGAACACGCTGCGCACTGTGCTCAGTCCAATTGCAGCACTGAAGGACAATATGGGCTGGACCGTTACTAGGTGGGGTTTATCCTGAGTATAAATATACTGTGTGTTCCACTACAACGCCCCTGGAAACTCAGTGAGACAAACTTCTCCTTCTAAAGTCATACGGTAAGTCACTCTCCTTCAATAATAAAAACTCTGAATTATTTCCCAGCTGTGATTTAACAAATGTTTGCTTCTTGGTAGTGATTTCATGAAACTTAAAGTGTATTTTCCCGCAGGGTATTGATGCAACTTATGTGGGTGTGGTTGAGAAAACAGAAGCTGTAGTTTCTCTACATTAGAACCAGGATAATTTACACATTTAAAGCAAATAAAGTTAGGTGAGTGGAATCAAGAAAAGAGTTCTCAGTGTAGAAGAACTCTGAAGAACACATGCTCTACAATGAAGCGTACAATAAATGAGTGTATTAAAGTTCTGCGTGGGTGTGGCCACAAAGTCTCCATATGCTTGTAATCATGGAAAACTACCTGACATAATCCTACACCAAACATCTGGGGACTTAGATTCTCCAGGATGACGACAAACATTTACAATCAGCATTACTCTAGTTTTCTCTTCCTTGAATATCATCTGTAATGTGTGAAATGCAAACTCAAGTCTTGCAGGCAGTGATGTCAATTATGCTCTAAAACTTCCACACTGGGTGCTGAATACATATTTGAATGGAATATATAAAGTAACATTTTCTTTTCATTCTCCAGACAGACTCCAGCAGTCCCACCATGTCTTTCATCCAAGCGCTCATGCAGCAAAGCATCTATCTGGGCATGCCCGATGACTCAGTACGTAACATTGTGGTTGTGTTCCAGTTGCTATGGCCAACTTCTGTTTTTTCCTTTTTTTTTCTCTTCCTGTGGTATGCTAGGGTGGAAAAATTGAGACAGGAAAAAAAAATAGAGTTTACAGAAGTGCAGAGTTGAAGATAATGAGAGGAATGAATGAGTGGGAAGTTCAATAGTGGGAAGAAGGAGAGAAAAATGGTGCAGAACTGGAAGATAAGTGAGAGAAATAATTATATGAACACATATACAGCTGAAGAGAAAGATGACCATAGGCTACTAATCTTGTGAGTCTGTGACTCAGAAGCAGGAATTTGTGCCCCTCCCTTTATAAACTCTCCCCCTGCTTCTCCTTTCACTGTTTCTTAACGGGGGAAAGTTGTCCAGGGTTATCATGCTTTTGTTGCTTTATTTCTCCATCGAGTCTAGACTGAAATGAGTACACATTAAAGGGCACCTACATGGTCTGTGACAGAGGCATTAAGAAAAGGAGCAGATACAAACATGGCTAAAATGAAATTTAAACTCAACTGAAAGTGTATTTATTTCATCAAAAACACATTTTTAGTTATTGCCATACAACTTGAAAGACACATTCACGTTCAGATGCACTTAAAATGTGACTAACTTTGCCAAAAAGCCATACTGTAGCTGAAAATTTTAAGAAAATCCCTTTTGCAACACTCTACAAGCAGTGCCACTTCGTGCATGCCACTGGATTTAGGTCAAATATTTACAAAACACATAATAATCTGTGTTCTGTCTCTCAGGTTCTGCAGAAGGAGGGAACAGTCACTGCAGCCCCCAATTTCAGCGCCAGTGGAGATGCAGCAGTCTTGGAAAAAGCCATCAAGACAAAAGGTGGTCTTATAATGTGAAGGGAAGCTTTTGAGCATGTACAAACTTGTGTTCGCCTCTTAGCACAGTGTTGACTTATGCTGTAAACTTTACCACCCTCTGCTGGCCAAAATGCGACATTTTACTAACAGTGCTGTTGGCTGTGGTCACACAGAATACAAACATTTAAGACCAAAACCAAAGGAAAACCATGGCTTTATGTAATGGAATATAATTTCTGCAGGGGTGGATGAGAACACCATCATTGAAATTCTGGTGAAAAGGAGCAACGAGCAGAGACAGCAAATTAAAGAAGCTTACCAGCAGGCCAGTGGCAAGGTAACAGAAAGCATTTGTGTTGATATTTCTAGGAAGAGATTGTTCACTCGCACAAACAGACACACAATCACATGCACTAAGACACTGTATTGACTCTGATTATTCCTTCATAGCCTCTGGAATCAGCACTGAAAAACGCTTTGAAGGGAGATCTGGAAGATGTGGTGTTGGCCCTGCTGAAAACACCAGCCCAGTATGACGCTCAACAGCTGAAACAAGCCATGAAGGTACACAAATGTATGCAATCCAATCCAAAAAGAAGAGTTTTTGCAACAGAATGAAAATCCCTGCATGTGAACTGAACCTTTGCTTTCATCTGTTAGTTTTGGCATATTAAAGTATCCACCCACTTCCATGTATTCATCCAATGTTTTCCTAACAGGATGGTAAAAGGGTGCACAAATTAGACCAGTGAAATATGAGCGATCTCTCTTAATATCAGCATATTCACTGTGTATTCCTGTGTCAGGGTCTTGGTACAGATGAGGACACGCTCATTGAGATTTTAGCTTCTCGGACCAACAGAGAGCTTGAGGAGATAAAGAAAGTCTACAAGGCAGGTGTGTGTTAAAAGCTTTTAGGCCATTACTCTGAAAGAGAAAATAAAAATGATGTGTTTTCTCTTGTATTGAAAATAAATGCTTGATTTTCTTTGCTAAGAGTACAAGAAGGAGCTGGAGGATGACATCAAGTCAGACACGAGTGGAGACTTCAAGAAGGCCCTCATTGAGCTATGCAAGGTACTGACATTGCTTTCTGTTTCCATTATTTACTTTGTGACCAGGCTTTGAAGACGCATGAAGTACAGATTATTAACCTGTAGCACCAGGATGTCCTTAAGTTCAGAGGCAACATAACACTCCTTACTATAACCACTACAGTCACTCAGAAGCTGAACACTTGACTGGCTTTGTATTAGTTAGGTTTGGATATCATGTATGATCTTTATTAGATTATAATTTATGCATCATTCAAAGTGGATGCTGGTATTTTATTTTTATACAGACACTGGTGCCTATTTGGTTTGGCTTGGTGCAATAAAGCTGCTCTGTTTCCACATGTTACAGGCCGGCAGGACTGAAGGGGTTTCTGAGCCACTGATTGACAGTGATGCCAGGGCTCTGTATGAGGCAGGAGAGGGAAGGAAGGGCAAAGACTGCTCTGTTTTCATTGAAATCCTCACCACCAGGAGTGCCCCCCACCTCCGTAAAGGTTAGAAAGCTGGCAACCCTCCTCAGTAACATGTTTGTCTCTATTAGATCTAACACTTAATTCTTCTCTCAGTTTTCGAGAGGTACTCCAAGTACAGCAAAGTGGACGTGGCCCAAGCTATTGACCTCGAGATGAAGGGAGATATTGAAAGTTGTCTTACAGCAGTAGGTAAGAGCACACACATTTTTACTGAAGATTTATCCATTGACTGAATAGTCACTGATTAACACAGATTTAATTTGAGTGTGACCTCTCTTTCAAATGGTAGTGAAGTGCGCCGGAAGCAGGCCGGCATTCTTTGCTGAGAAGCTCTACTTGGCCATGAAGGTATAGTACATTATGTGTCATCTACCGCAGAGGCGTTTATTAATCTGTCGAAACAGACTAAACTTAAAAATGTTTAAAATTTCACTGTATAATTCCACCATTTTAGTCTACTTTAGTTTATTAGGAGCCGCATTATCTGCAGCTATAATTTTTAGGGCCTGGAACAAATTTAAATTGACTCCATACAGTACATTGCAGTAAAAAAACAAAAACAAAAAGGTAATAAATAAGTGATTAAAAAAGTGCAGCTGTTAACAATTTTACCTGAGGGCATCTTCATACAAGCAAAAACTTCATATTCCTTTTTCTAATATTCCTACACATATAGGATAAACCTTATACTGTAGAAAAGGTGCACAAATAACCAAATAAATGCACTACATATCTATACATCTAATAATTGAATGTAATGGTCAGAAGGTGCATCAGACATTCATAGTACTCCCACATCAGTCAGTCACCAGTAATCAATTATTTATGCATTTTCTCATTTACTATTCTAAATGTTTAAAGGGATTGGAAAAAAGTTTTTGTTTCTGTAGTGTGATATTCTATATGTACCATACTTTGATTTAATATTCTATATATTTTAATATACTACAGCATATTTAATATATAATATTTCATTCATGTAATAACGTACTTTATTTCATTTATACGCATTGCACTTTTTTTTTTTTTTTTTTTTCAAAGAGTAAAATTAATCTGATTTTATAGATAAGTCTAATAAAACCACTGGTCTAGCCACATATTGTTCATAATGTATGGTATTGTTTGTGTTGCTGTCCCTCCTGACTCTTTTCTGACTCTCAGGGCAAAGGAACACGCAAAAACATCCTCACCCGTATCATGGTGAGCCGCTCTGAAATTGACATGATACGGATAAAAGACGAATACAAGAAGAACTATAGCAAAACACTCTACCAGGACATTCTGGTAAGCTAACATTTATTTAATGCTAAAGATATTCACATACTGTGTACTATGGAATACAGAAATATCAAGCTCCTATTCTTACAGTTTAAAGACCTGGACATTTTTTTTTTTTTTTCTTCAGGATGATACTAAGGGAGACTATGAGAAGATCCTTCTGGCTCTCTGTGGAGAAAACTAATCCACAGGGTCATGTCTCATGTCCTGTTGTTGAAGATGACAAATAATCTCTTGACACATATTGTGCCCTCTTGTGGAGAACTGGCAGAATTAACCATCTTCTTGCTTTGTAACTGTCAACCCATAGTGAATATATTTAGGCCTACAGTAATGAGCAAGGGATTAACATTGAATTGGCACAGCTTCAGCACTTTCCCAAAACTTGTCCAGCCCTTTCATCCCAGCAGAGATCTTCAAACTGCACTGTTCCCAGATCTGTGCATTTTAATAGACTTTGCTCACTTGTACCCTTTTTCTATGCTTGGAGTTGGATTCAGTGAACACAAAATGCAGCTGCTGACAGATGTATACATTCCCATGTGCCAAATGTATTCAGCACCACTGAAGGAGTTTAGACAATCTGCAAATGAACGAATAAATAAAAAGTGCTTTTTGTACGAAGGCCAATCACCAGTGTCTTGGTTTTTTTAACATTGCACTGTGTAACAAAATGGGGTATATATCAGAAACATACAGACTTGATATAATTATAAAGATGTATATAGAACATGAGACATTGATGGGTGTAAAAACAGCAAACTGTCAAGTAAATGGGAATTGCCAAAGAAGAAAAATGATTTTGCTTAATGAGAAGAAACTTTACAAAAGAAATCAAGTTGTGTTCAATGAAAACATATTTTAGATCAACTTGGTTTTCTGATTAGGTAAGTTGAGCAAGTGGGTTTGCATTTAAAATGATCACATTTCTGCTGGAAATTATGTAAAACTGATTATATTATTAAAAACTAAGTTGGATAATGCAGTGCTGCCAGTGTGTTTTAAGGTGTAGTGCATTTGAATGATTGTCAGGTGGAGTAATAAAATATCTTTACCTTTTTAATCACATAAGAGACCTTATGTGATTTAAAAAAAAAAAATAATACTCACGCTGTCTTTAATCACCATATCTCATTGCACTGATTGCATTTTACTGTCCATATAGTGGCATTTTATTAGATATTCTTGGCATTTTCTCTTTTTTTCCACAGCCCATATTTAACTGGTTTAAAAAAAAAAAAACCTGGGTTTTTATTTCAGAATTATCTCAGTCTTTGAGGCTAAACAATAGACTTATTACAGCACCATTTCTATGTGTGCTAGACTATAGGGATGTGATATATATGCATGCATCCAGTCTCTCAAAGAATTTGTGCACTAGAAACTGTTGATGCAGCTCTGAGGTTTATTATGAACTTTACAGCCCTCATTCATCTCACTCGTTTGTTGTATGCTTGTATTTGATGCTCTGCTTTGTCAACACACATACTTAAACAATGGTATATTCTCATCATATCCCCAAAATTACATCTGCCAAAAAAGTACAGATGGTTAAAGTTTTGGTCTCCAGATTTAATCCTTTTGTCTGTTCCAAAGGTTCCTTCTGTGCTGGCAAAAAACCCCCAAAACAACCTGCATTCATATATGCTGCTCTCTCTGCTTGGAATCAAACACAAAATGACCTGAAATGTAAGAACCTGGTCTCCCTCGACACTTTTAAGGAGATTGTAAATGACATGAAGTTAGAGGTGTTGTGTTCTACATGTTTTAACAAAGTAAGTAAATATATACACCACTGACTTTGGACTTATGATTTTACATTTGTCTTATATTTCATTTGATGTTTGTGACTTTATATGTCTTGCTGCTATCCTGGTTAATTGTGCTGCTGCTTTCTCGGTCAGGGTACTCATAAAAGATTATTAATCTCAGTGAGTCTTTCCTAGCTAAATAATAGTTAAAATGTACCCGAAAGGAAGGGAAAGAAAGCAGGATATATTGAGTGTTCGTAATAACAAGATAATTAAAAAAACAAAACAAAAACAAATAAACACGACCTATGCTGCTTACTTGTTTCATGGTTGCTGGAGAAGGAGGATGTCTGTGTTAGGACCTGGCAACTTCATAGCTCACAGACTTCAGCTACAAACAAGCGGAGCCGGAGCACCTTGTATGGTCAGCTAACGCTAAGCCAACCAACTTTCTGTCCTCAGTATGTGTCAAGATATATCTCCTAACAGATAAGAAACTTTTTATGATCTGCAGTAAAACCTCAACAAAGACTGGCAAGCTGCACGAATGCGTTTTAAACTAATTCGAGCAATCGCTTTAGCGTGACAATTAGCTAGCTAGCTAACAGTAGCTAGTCAGTTTGACAAACTAAATTAAGCTAGCTGTGGTGCTGTTGGTAGAATGACAGCGATGGACAGTCGCATTAGTGTTTGAATGGAAATCAAATAAGGATTGCACATGTGTTCACAATAAAATAAAATTCTTTTCTGCACAAGTATCGTTTGACTTTGAGTGGCTAATGTTAGCTGGGGTAAAGCAGGAGTCATACAGCACCAGTAGCTTCATCTTTGCAGCTCCTTTTAGGGGCTTTGAAAGTGTTAAAGCACCCCCTAACTCTATAATAAGAAGTCATTAACCCCACTCCCACCCTGTCTTTTCATTTCAGGTCAGTCTCTTCATCTGGGTCAGCCAGTCCATTTCAAGTGCGCCTACACAACCTGGGGTTTGACAATGACCTGACCAATGGACCACTGCATTGTTGGCTCAGTTAGAGGGTTACTTTTGGAGGGAGATGATGAATGACAAGCTAGTTTTCCTGGGCCTGTTGTATTTTGTCCAGGGCATCCCATATGGTCTCCAGTCTTCCTTGCTTCCTGTCTATCTGCGTGGAGCTGGTCATTCCCTCACTCGTATCGGCTTTACCAAAATCCTCTACTTCCCTTGGGTCCTCAAGGTACTCTGGGCCCCACTGGTGGACCGGGTTGGCACTAAACGTCGATGGCTGGTGGGGACAGTGTCTGGTCTGGCACTGACATGTGTTTCCAGTGCTGCCCTGGCCCCAGAGGCACATATCTGGGGAGTAGCAGGAACCCTGTTGGCCATGAACACCCTGGCTTCTGTCCAGGATATTGCGGTAGATGGGGCAGCAGTGGGGTTGTTGAAAGGTCGTGGGGAGCTTGGGTTGGGCAACACAGCCCAAGTCGTTGGCTATAAAGCCGGCTCTGTGTTCGCAGGAGGAGGGCTGCTGGCTGTAATTGATGTGGCTGGATGGAGCTGGATGTTCTTGCTGCTGACGTTTGTGTATGCAGGTGTAGCTCTTTTTGTGTGGGGGGCCCCTGTATTGGATGAGGAGACTGTGAGGGGCCAACAAGCAGATGGCAGCAAGAGGGGAGGACAGGGAGCAGATGCCATGAAGCCATGGAGAGTATGGAGAAAGCTGCTGGCAGTGCCTGGCACCCCTTGGACAGTCCTATATGTGCTCACGTACAAACTGGGTGAGTCCAATTAATAGACAAGCACATGTTAACATGGAGGTAGACTTGTGTTCAAGGGTACTGTAGTTAACAAAAATTAAGACTTAACTAAAAATATCAGGAGAAATAATGTTATTAACTGACCGCTATTAAAAATATTAACTTGAAATAAAAACTCCAATGTGATGCAAACTAAAAACTAATAAAGAGCTTATCATGTTGTACCATACAGTAGTTTTGCATGACTTGCGGCTTGAAATAAACAATGGTTTGTTCAGCATTGTGTTATCTAACATTTATCAAAATCTACCCAGCACTGTTCATTATTCCCAAAAAAATAAGCACTTCAATGACAGTGAAACTTGAAGTTGTCAAAGTTATGTTTGACCTTCATCACCAAATTTTCACCAAATCTGTAAAACCCAAGTGATAGCCTAAGTATCACGAATCCATAAGTCTTTATGTGATTATGCACCTGAATCTCTTCCCTCACTGTGAACAATTTCAAAGTGTACTCCACCATAAACGATCCATGTGTTTACAAACAGAGCCAGTAGGTCACTGGGGCATTTCAGTAAGCGGAGTTTCATGCAGATTCAGGTGGGTAATCGCAGAAAGACTTATGGATTCATGATGCATAGGCTTTGACTTGGGTTTCACAGATTTGATGAAAAATTGGTGGTGAAAGTCCTACACAGTTTTAACTGAAATTCTAGGTAACAACATAAACTACAGAAAATGATCTACACCAATGTTTATGATGAATAAAGATATTGGGAAAAAAATAGTCAAATACTGTAAACTTTAGTGGTTATTTTTACTTTTATTCCTTTGCCACACTGGACCCATAGTTATACCAATATTTTTGACACATCTTTCATAAAAATGATATTGCTGGCAAGAATGAAACAGACTTTTTTTTTTTTTAACTTCAAACTGTTTGTTGGAGGGTTTGAGGTGATCAAACATGCCAAATATCCACAAAAAAAGTGGAAAAGGTTCAATTAATCAATGATTATCACAATAATATCGATTATTATGATTATAACAATTTTTGATGCATCTCTTTTTGCCATTCAGGATTTTTCTCACTCTGTGGCTACTTCATACATTGAATGAGGTATATTTGTATCTAGGAATTCAAGTGATCAAACAAATTTGCCTCCATTATCTTTTATTTGTGTCAAACCACTGAATGATCCAACATATTTTCCACCAGGGAACCAACAGGAAAAAGGTAGCAGTGCTATGTACAGCAAAAGCTGCTCTTATTCACAGATAAAGATTTCCAGTTACCTGCAAAACATTTGCTGTATCAAAAGCAACACTTTTCAAAAATATATACCTATTAACAGTATAAAAAACTTTGGTGGAATGAACTCTTTAGAAATAAAAACCATATTTCAGTCAAAAGTAGTTTTCACAGATTTCTGCACAAGTCTGTTAAATAAATAAATAAATCATTGCTTATTTAGTTTTTCTGGCCCCGCAAAAGCTCTCCAAGAACCTACTCAAACTCTCAGACTCTCCCCACACATGCTTCTGTAGAAAACCGCTAATTCAATCTAAACCAACACAAGCGCTAGCTTATTCAGTCATAATAAATGATATCCAAACAAAATCCTCAATGAGCAGCATAAATCCCATAACAAATTTAAAGATTTCACTATTCACAATCAAAGAATGCATCACATACATGCTTAGTGATTGCACTACTTTGTTTTTGGTCTCATTTTACAGTTTGGGAACTGCTTTCTGGGAAAAATACTCTTGGTTCGGAAGGTTGTATCTGTGCGCCCTGGCTCCGCATTGGAGCATGACAGCCCAGCTTCCAAATCCTAGCTTTGAAACCCCATGGGTGATGGGTCATTTAGTAATTATGAA
>JAQQZY010000009.1:5638670-5649277 GCA_030068375.1 Ostorhinchus rueppellii
GTAATATGATGCTATATATACTGTCAAACAGATAAAAAAATGATGACTAATTGGTAATGTATTGATGCAAAGTCTCTGATCGTGTGATTAGACAATGTGATCGTAACTATTGTGCATTAGGGCCCATCGTAAATATGATACACCACTAATTATATAAGTGAAAGTCTAAATATTACACACAACATACTGTTTGAAGACCTTATACACCTTAGATTCACTTCAAAGTTTCTAGTGTAAAAAAAGCAAACAACTGTGGTTCTGTTGTCTCTGATGCATTCATGTCCAGTCTGAATCTTTTATTTATGCCAGCGCTCTCTGCAGTACCTTGGACAGACTGTGTGACTGGATATTGGCATAACTCTGTGTTTATGTTTGAATCTATGTGCATTTCAGTGTGTGTGTGTGTGGTGCGCTGGGCTTATCACAGCTCTGCGCACCATGTGTGGGAGGTTGAGCAGTCATGTTTTAAGACCATCTGCTCCTCTGAGTATTTTAGTGGGGGCCTTAGCTTGTGGTGGACCAACGCGCGTCACAGGCAAACAGCAAAGCCCAAGCTGTGAGCAGGGCCTGTTCCGGAAAAATTCCTCCAGTTTCTCCTTTGCACAATGGGCAGTGTTTTGCATACAAGGTTTCTATTCTTCACACCACCCCTACCCGCTGCCTCCAAGAGCCCCGGAGAAGCTCTTGTACATGGGCCGCAGATGATATCCACAATGAAAATGTTCTTCTTGGCACAGTCGATTGTTTGTGTGAGCCGTTTGGTTTGTGTGAGCACTTTCAATAATGTGAAATGACTCATAAAAGGTGTCATGGCCTGATTTAGCAGAGTTGATTGTTCAGTAGCAACTGTATCCCTGAAGCGTGATGTGGAATAAGAGATTGCACTGATGTTTGATTAGCTTTGGTTGCAGACAATGAAGACTGGCACAAGGTAGAAAAATGGACATACTTTAATTAGAGTTTCATGTCTAGACTGATCTGTACTTGCTTTTTTTCCCCCATCATGCACCATTCATAGAGGAGCCTGGGATTAACTGTCACACTGTTTTACTTTCTGACATGTCTCTCCAGCATAATTTACAGTAGAACCGACAGAAAATGAAAGGTTAAGGTATTGGCGATAAGTAAATATGGTTTAAATTTTAAAAATTAAATTTACGATGTGTATTTGGGCCAAGCAGCTCCATCACAGGCCATGTTACAGAATAATAACAATAAAATGAAACAACTGGGAGTGACTGTGATCAAGATATCAAAAGTACAGGTCGATAAAGGTTAATCAAATGACATTTAATTAACCTTTTTCATAACGAATAAGTGAATACTGTGAAAGGATGAGATTTCCATTACATTTTAGCTATATGGAAATAGCAATACATAGTAATAAATATACTATGATAATTAGGATTATGCACATGTACTGATGATGATGATGATGATGATGATGATGATGATGATGATGACAGTGTGGTGTCAGGGGAGAAGGCTAACAATGTTCCAGTGTGTTTAGGTGTTGGAGTCTGTTACGGAGTTTGTTGTTTGTCAGTGTTAGCTAATTCCATTTGCTAACAACTCAGTCACCAACATCCATAATAATAGCCTGGATGTAGACTACTTGAGTCAGTTTGTCCATAAACAGCTTTATGCTTGCTCCTGAGCTCTTCCTCACTCTTCTTTTACTCTATTATACTGTACAACACTAGCTACTGTTAAGATAGGAATGAAGTCAGCTGACGTCAACAACTGACCAACTCCGCCACAAGACAGACAACAACACAAACTCTTACATATTGAACCTTAAACCTTAAAGTGTACAGTATTATTGATGGGGCAGTATGAAACAACAGTGGCGATTGTGCTCAGTGTAAATCCCAACTAGTAATTTCATACTATAAAAGTGAATCCTTGTCAAAATAAAAAGGACTTTCAGATATTTTAACATGAGACATGAAGGCAGGTTGAAAAAGAAAACATTTGTCACATTCAAAGGATCAGAATATATCTGTGTACCAGTCAACCCCAAGCTCGCCAACATTCTGTTTTGTGCTGTTTACTTAAGCTGTTATTTCTCTGTAATGTCCCTGATCCACTCAGCTGGACCCTCATTTGGTCTTTATATCCAGTCTATACAATGCCTGCAGTCCCAGCAGGACAATGGAGTAGGCTGAGCTTACAAACAGCACAGAAGGAATGACGAGGAAGGTCACATAGCTGCACACCCCACACTATGGGCTGTGTTGGCAGGCCTTATGCTGCATGCGTGTAGGGGGCGTATGGCATGCTGCGTATTCGTTTGTACATGTCTCCGAAGCATCAATGTGTCTTTCTCTTGTTCAGCTTGTCTTCAGACACTCTTGTGTGTTTACGGAGGGATTCCCTTGAGGTTGTCTGCAGCTGATGATGCCAGCACTTGGTCGGAGGCCTAACAGCTTTTGGATACACTGACTCACCCTACATGTAACAATGAGGGTGGAGAAAAAGTTCCACATTATGAGACAAGTTGCCTTTGTTACATTTAAATGTAAACTAGGTGGACTTCAGTGGATCCATGCTTGTGCCCTTCGCCTACAAACATTCTTTGGCAGGGAAATTATAAAAATCTGCATATGGCCATAAAAATCAATGATTATGGCCTGAAGGCTGTTCTTCTGAAATTATGTAGAGTTGACATCAGATTCAAAGCATTTTTTGTGTGTAACACTGTGATTAAACTCATTTAATTGCGTAATGTGTAAGATTAAGATTAAAAGATTAATTCAAATAGAATCAACTTTAACCACAAAGTGATGGTGTTTGTCCAAGAGTACAAAAGCAAAGATGTAAAAGCCTTCTGTCCAACACGGTAGCAGTAAAGCTCTTGGCATGAAACAGTTTACCTTCACGTCTTATCAATATAAGCTGTTTGACAGTAGCACTGAGAAGTTAAAGGAAAAAAACTGAACAGTAGTGCTTTTTCAGACCTGTTTTTAGCCCCAGATCATGTGTTGTTTCTCCTCTTTGGTGTTTAGTGAACAATACATTAGCTTTCACCTGTTGTCTATATCAATTCTTTGTGTTGGTGATCACCACCAAACTGCTAAAGCAGGTTAACTTTTCTGCTCTATGTTTTACATTACTAATGTATGCTAGCAGTCTGATATGCTAACTGCATTTAGCCTCTCACTGTCACAATACAAAAATACCCATAAGTCCATTTACATTTTCCAGGTTGTAGTTTGTTCATTAACATACCAAAGGGTGTTGCTATATTGTTAATAAAAACTAAGCTCAGCAAAGTATATTGTTGTGTTTAAAGCTATCAGAATCATTTGACACAAATAGTTTTTACCCTGCAGTGCACTGGATTATAGCCTCGGTCCGTTCTATGAGTTTGTGTGACTTTGGAATGTTAACACATTATTTTAATTTTTTTTTTATACAGCAACATTTGGAAAAATTAACAAATATCTTACAAACTAAAGAACGTTAAGGCATCTGTGTGTGCAGCTCTGTACACCAGGATACATTGTGTGAGAGTGTGTTTAGTACATAAGTGTGTTTGCTGCTTCTGCACATATTTAAGTATAAACTGAACCAGTTCAACATTTAATCACAGAAGAATAGAGAACATCACACTTTAAACTCAGTTTAACACTGACCATCAAAGTGCAAGTAATTTTTTAAAAATCCCTTTAATACTTAATAAACAGCCATTTTGGTGTTGGTGACAGATGACTGATGCAGTCCACTGAGCTTTTCTACACAAAACTAAATTTCACTCTATTATCTTTATCACAAATAGGAACTTTTTAAACTTGTAACTTTCTACTTTAAATCGACAAACATTCTATGTTTAGTTAGTGGCTCAATTATTTATTTATCTTTTGCCATTGTCTTTTGCCATGCACTATATATTTTTTTCTCAATTTACTTCCCGAAAGGCATGGGGAGGGGATAGGATTGTACCTTTTTCACATCCAGGCCAAGACTAAAAACAGTAGTGCTACTTCTTGTTTGTCTCAATGTTGGACTGGGAACAGAATACAGTGACTCACTGCTCACTCTAGTGCGACGTTAGACAGGATGCTTGTTAGTTAGCATTCAAACTGTTCAAAAGAAGATTTTTCTTAATTTTTAAAGCTGCATATGACTTTTGTCACCAATTTTTCAGCAAATCTATAAGACTTGAGTGATAGCCTGAGTATCATGAATCTGTTATTCTTTCTGTGATTACACACCTAAGTCACTTCCTTCACGGTGAACTACTTTGAAGTGTTATCAAACCAAAACCAAACCATCACTCAGGCCTTTTCAGAATTCCACGCAGCCACAGCAGCAAGAAGCACTGAAGCCATTTGCGTCTTTGTTGCTCCTGCAGCCATACTGCACCCGCATGGAATTCCCATTCCCGTAATGCAGTTAACGTATTGGTTTTGTATGTAAACAGAAAGACCGATTATGATGGAGTACATGTCGAAGTTGTTCACCATGAGGGAAGTGATTTAGGTGCATAATCACAGAAAGACTAACAGATTGGTGATACTTAGACTGTCACTCAGGTTTTACAGATTTGATGAAAAATTGGTGATGAATGTCATACACTGCTTTAATGCTTCAAAGTAGAAATATTATATTCCATATTTGTTAAGTCTATACTTTTTAACAGTTGCAGTTTTCTAACTTAATTAAACTATTCTGTATCTTACATAATCACATTCATCTCACAAGTTTGCATGTTCCTCCTACTCGCCGTATGTTGCTGTATGGAGGCAAGATGATATATTCCTGCTGCAGATTTTGCCCTCATGTCATGAGCACCACTAGTATTAAACAGATCACCTGGCATGACTCGATGTGACCTCAGAGAGAAGTATGATCCGCACTCTGAGTTCAAGACATAAAGACACATGGCATAGCACATGGGAAATGTCGGAACAGAGGAAAGGAATGCTGAGTGGGCCAAAGAACAGCTCGAGAAATGTCTGAAGGCATATTCAGAGCTGCCCACGACACATGTAAAAACCAGAGCTCACACAGAATCCCTGTCTTCCACTTCCTCTTGTCTCCTTCTCACATCTCTCTTTATCTCCTGCCCTATCCCACAGAGTCTGACTTCTAGGATTCAGAGCGACAAACTCAGGGAGAAAACAAAAACACTGAAAAGAAGAAGAAGAACGAGACAGGACTGAGAGGGAGCAGGAGCCTGGTGCTGAGGCTGGTATGAGGCAAGTGTTTTGTAAGTGTGTGTGTGTGTGTGTGTGTGTGTGTGTAATTGTGCACACGTATGCTCTGCGCTCTGTGCCAGCCGTTTGTTTGCCCCATCAATGAGCCTGTTGTTGTTGCCCGTTGAGTCGGTGGTGGTGTCAGTGGCCGTGTGTAGCTGCTGGGCTTTATATTCTCCTGTCAGTGCTGATGCACAACCTCTGCACCTGGACACATTTGTCCAGCTCTTAGCCTTTTGTTGCAGTGCAGATGGTGGAGCTCTATGCAACATTGAAGAAAAGGTAGAATGGCGCAGCCCACAGGGTGGCCGTAAGAGCCAGGACATCTCAAACATAATACTTGGCATCTTTTTTTTTTCAACAAGAGAAACCGTAAAAGTGGAAATCAGCCACATAAATGCCTTTATACATATAAATATCTGCACATTTCATACTGCACGATGACAAGTCTGTGGCCTTTTGCAATGTGAGACCACCAGAATTTTTCACATTCCTTCTATCAACACAGCTAATGTTGGTCGTGGATTCTCTGGGGGATGTTGGGACGTGTTAATCACGAAGCTCTAAAACACAATCCACTCTTAGGCCTGCCATCTGCACACACCGGCTGCTGCAACATGAGGCTAAATCCTTTGATTCTACTTCTGCATGTTTGAATTCAGCATCCACTGTGCAATCGACAGTCATGGCAAACAAGTAAAATTAATAAAAAGCAAGTCAGTAAGCTTAACATGTCAATAGAATCTAAACATACAGGTACATCTCTGACAGTCTGTTACATTAAAATAGAGTACAGATACTGTAGTATTTGTTGTTACTTTTATCAGACTGCAGACAGAGGAGGATCTAAATGCAAATGTGCTTCATTATGTTGTTGACTGTTAAATATTTTTAAACTGCTTGAATAATAAATCATAGAAGATAACTGGTGCTGTCAAAGTGACTAAAAAGTGATAAGGAAGCATCCGTTCAGGACGGAGAGATAGTTTTCAACTTAAACCAATGTGTCACAGTAGGAAATATTATGAATGAAATCTGACTATACCAGCCGTATAGGGCAGTTCCATTTATGAAGTTGCAGTAAATATTGAACCAGCATGACTAAAAACTTATGACACATTATCCTGTCATTTGTGTGGCAGTCTGGCTTTAAAGTCTTTTCAAAGTTTCCCAGTGCATTTATTAATGTAATCATCGTATTAAAGCTTAACCCATAAAGTCCCAGTGCTACCTTTGCGGCAGTTTACAACTGAATTTTTCCTCTCTATTTAACCTTTTGTAAGTAATTTCTCACCATTGATTGTGATATTATCTTCTTTAATCTGAGCTTTTATGAACATGTACATGAGCTGTAAATTAAATATAGGACGTGATTTTTACAGAAAAAAAAAGCAAAATACAGTGGATGGTTATTATGTCAAAAGCAAAGAAGACTGAAGACAAATGTACTCCTTCAGTAAAGATATCATTCACTGAACACAAAAACATGGGTCTCCATCCAACTCTTTGGGTTTTACGGGTGAATTAATGTTATAGAAAATGACAGTGCTTCCACGTTCACTCCAGAGACTCTGAGTATCCAAATGGGTCATATCTGATGAACATGAAACGATAGCAAACTGTATTTCACACTAATTATTTACATGTATTGATAGGATTAGTGGATAAACAGGTATTAAATATTTTAGGTCAGTAGATGGGTTTGGTCTCCAGTGGCTGCTTGGGTCTTTATGGGTTAAAATTACATGATTAACAAAAATGCTCAGAAAAAGCTCAGAAAAAACAAATACAATGTTCAATAAATGTTCAGCTTTTTATAACAAGTAAAAACAAAAACAAAGTAAACCACTAGGCTCAATAGTTTCATAGTGAAGGACAGAACCAGTTTACTGTCGTCATATCTGTAAGAGGAGTTTAAGACAAAACATGATGAATGAGCTGTTGAGTAACAGGAAATTAGTTACAAAGCTGAGTTAAAATTAACTATCGAGATTCATCATTTAACTCATGTAACAGAAACCAGGTCTACTTCACTTTAGAGGTCAAGAAACGTTAAACCTTTGCTCCTTTACTCACAACTTTTTCCTACATTTCAATCACTTGCATGGAATTATAAAAATCACAGAACCTGAAAAATAAAAACTTTTTTTGGTTCATATTGGTGTCATATATCCTACATTAGCAATGAATTATAACTGTTACTGTTCAGAATCCATTTTCCAGGCAGATAAAGGTTCCTACTGATAAAATGTAGGCAAGCAGGGCAAGGTTGGTTTATTTATGTAGTGCATTTCTTGTCCAAAACAATTCAAAGTGCATTACATAAAACATTAAGAGCATTACAGCAGGGAAGCAATAAAAGTATAGGCATGAGATTAAAAAAAAATTAAATAAAAGATAAAAAAGATAAAGAGATGAAACAGATAAAAACTTTAAGCTTAAAAGAAACAGTGCAGATCTGAACTTCTGAATAAGAACTCTATTCAAATGGCTGAAATGTATTATTTTGATTCATTATTATTATTTACATTACATTACTATAAAAAGAAAGGAAAAAAAGAGAAAAGTGATAGAGTCAACCAATCACACATAAAGACACATCCTGCTGTGTTGTCATTTGTAGTGAGCGTAGGTCTGCATGGTCAGTCTTATCTTATCTGATAGTTTCAGTAGTTCCACGGTTCTAGCTGATGTCAGGATGTGTTGTCACTGGGGTTTGGTGTTGTGTCAGAGCTCAGCCCACACTGATGCTCATTCAGCAGAGGGGGTTACGTATGACAGCCATAATGAGTGATTCCACTGAGGGGTGGGTGGGGGGTAAACAGGTGCTGACTGACTGACAGTGTGACTTACAACGAGGCTTGGAATGATGTCATCCCCTGATGCCGCTGATGTCAATTCTGTTTCTTTTCTTTTCTTTCCTTTTTTTTTTTTTTACAGAGAAGAAGGCTGTCAGGCTGTCTGGGTGTGACTGAACACCCTGTAGTGGAGCTGCTGACGAGTTATCCTACAGAGCTTCTGTCTGTTTCTAACCATCAGCTTTTTGAGGTAAAACACTTGTTTTAATTTAATGAAGCAAATGTTTCATCTCTTCTGACTCCAGATCAGGCGTAATGTGGGTTCATGACAGTTATATGTGATTAGCACAGGCTGATACTGCAGGAGCTGAAATCAGGGGAAATGATGCCATGATTTGAAATATTTTCCCTCTGCTGCTCTTGAATCCAAATCAAAAGATTAAATATACATATTAATGATTTCACACAGAAAAAGTGAAGCCACTTTTCTACATTCACGTATGGAGTTGGGAGCAATTGAGATATGTCTAAACAGTTATCACTCATTACAGCCATCAACCCCCATCTGTCTGCTCATCTACAGCCCAAACACAGTTTAGAGAAAAGGATTTAATGCCTGGTCCTTACCAGACCACTGCAATTGCAGTAAAAGGGTAATTATATTATAATAGGTTATTATAGAAGTTTTGCACTTTGATGCTACTATCAAGACCTGCAGATTTCAAAATACTTGTTTATTTATTTTGAGACTCATGTTAGTGATGAAAATAAATATGTCCTCCTGAGACCAAGGAAAGTAAATTTGGGCTTTTTTACATTAAATAATTGCACTGATTGGAAGCACCATAATGCAGAAACATTTCCTATTTATTTATTTATTTATTTATTTATTTATTTATTTATTTATTTATTGTAATGAAATGTATTTTGCAGTGGACAGTATTTTTTTCTAAGTAAAGCATTGAAACTCTTGTCCGCTATAGAGGACAAAAATACATTGCTGGGTCTCAGGAGGATACAGTTAAGTTCATATAGTTAAATTACACAAATACCGAGTTTTGCCAGCAGTTGTAGGGGATTGTGGCCAAAATTGGATTTTATTTCAGTTAAAAATAAAAATAAAAAAATAAAAAACACTGCACAATGTTTAAGGTGTTCCTTCCAGTGAAATCGTAGGCATACGTGAAAGCTGCAAAAAATAGTTGGTATAAAAATAGTTAAAGGCGCGTTGTTCCATTTGGATTAAAAATATGCTTTTCTGAAAACTCTCAGAACAGAACATTTTAGCAAAATATGCTTTATGTCAAAATCAAGAGCTGGACCAGAACAGAACACAAAATCATTTTGGAGTTCAGCTCACAGTCAAAACAGCAAGTGCAAAATAAATGAAAATAATATCAGTCGTATATAAATAATTATGAAGTGAACTGACATCTTCACAATCGGAAACAGGTCTGCTATGATGAATGAAACTTGTAGAAAAGTACTGTGATCAGTCAAATTAGCAGAAAAGTTGAAGTGAATGCATAAAACTGTGTTCATTGCAGATTTCACGCAGAAAAACTTTAAGTAAAACAAACAAAAATACTGTACTCAGCTGAAAAACTACCAGTGGTCACATTGTCGGGACAATGTAAATAATAAAACGAAACAAAAACAAATTCATTAAAAAAAAAACAAATGATATAACATATTTTAAAAAAAGTCTTTTTAAACCTGAATAGTAAATCCACAAAAGGCCACTCACTAAAGCCATGAGATATAATATATATTCTGTTCAACACATCTGTCAAAGTGCTACTTTTTCTTCTTCACACATTTCAATGTTATCTGCTTTGGTTGATGAATTGACCTTGTTGCAGGAAAAGAAAGTATTCTGAGGAGTTATGAGAAATATGTGCTTGTTTGCAATTCAGAGATACTATTTTCAGTAAATGTCAAATATGATGGTGTTTTTGTACAGAGGTGGTATTTGATAGAACCACTACATGTTTGTTCTGTGGGCTGAGAAGATGCAACTATTCTGAAGCTTTTAGTTGATTTACAGAAAACTGCGACAGAAGGGTTCATACAGTCATTTATAGCCCCAAAGATTTAGTCTTGTTGGTACAGCTCACATTCTCAGAGGAGTGTTTGTGTGATGCTTCAGTGGTACTGCTTCTGACTCATACAGCAGCAGCAGTGATGCTGTAAACAAGACATTTGGTTTTTTTTTTCTTCTTTGATGATGCATGTGCTGTAACTGACAGGATGTTTGCTTTTCCAGAGGTCTATGGTTCATCACTGAGCAGAGACCATGTGGTGTTTGGAGCTGCTCTTACCACTGCTGTTGATCATCAGTGGTAATACATTTCTACACTTTACATTCTTATACTTTTCTTTCATTGGACTTTATAGAGTTCAATGTTTATTTTCATTCAACCATTAAGACTTGGCCCAATCCCAATTCCTAATTTCCACCACTACCCCTTGGCCCTTGCATTTGAGCCCACCTTTTGGGTAGATTTGGGGTAGATTTTGAAACATTGCCCTATGAAATCTATCTATCTATCTATCTATCTATCTATCTATCTATCTATCTATCTATCTATCTATCTATCTATCTATC
>JAQQZY010000009.1:5659624-5677757 GCA_030068375.1 Ostorhinchus rueppellii
ATGCAGCTTGGATCATTTCTGTTCATAAATGTCTGGCATTACTAAACCTAAAAGGTCTTTTACTATTCCCAAATATGGGGGGGGGGGCAGCAATTTAGCACACTTCTTTATGTGCATTTTTCATCAAAATGTAGTGTGCTAAAGTGACATGCTAGTTGTGTTTAGCATATATAGCATATAGTCAAGTAAAATGCACACACACACACAAAGGTGAGTCAAATATGCAAAAAAAAATAATCATTCACTGGGCTCTTCACTTACATGACTCAAACTGGGTGAAAAAAAAAATCAGTGTGACAATAATCGCTTTTCTATTGGACACATGCAAAACTTCAGCGATATTTACTAAATGTCGAAAAAATAGAAGTGCAGAATGTCAGATTTTCACAAATGTGTTGATTTGTTTATTATCACAAGATGACACGAGAAGCCATTCCATAAACATGGTGATGAATGTAAATATTGTGATAATTTACAGATATATTCATTATTATTATATATTACCCCTCTATCCTGTACTGAATTAAAAAAATATTTGGTTTCTTGGTGTGTCCACACATATCAACACACGATCAACATCTGTTTTGTTTTGGGGTTTTTTTTATTCATGTGACTCTAGTTGCAGCAAAAGGTCTTTCCATTGTAGTTTTGTGTGATATACCATTTGCACTGCGCTGGAAAACTGAGAAAAATGAGAGTTTTGGTGAAATTGTCATTTTTGCATTAGGTACATTTTTATGAACAAGTTGCATTTGTGCAATTTGAGGGTCAATGGAAAAGCAACTAATGACTGTTCATGTGAATTTGTCATGTCCTCAACGAGTTCATCATAATTTGTGGTTCTGTTCTATGGTGGAACAGAAAATGTTGCACCACTTACACAAATGAATCCCAAACTGTACAATCCGAGGTGCAGCAAAATCGACTTTGAGGGCTACATCACATTGAACTTCAGCTAATCTTTCTTTCAGGTATCAAAATCCTGACATGCTGGTGTAACTGTGATTTCAGATTTTGAATCAGTGTTTGGATAGTAAATTAAAATTAGGCATTTTTCTACAGGTAGCAAAATCAATGTTAACCAGTGACAGAATTGGATGAAACATAAGCTAGAACATAAATGGAATAGTGCACTAAAATCTTGTTTTTCCCTTTTTTCTCAGTTATTCTTTTCCTGTAAGCTTGGAAGGTGTCTCTTTGTAAGATGGCAGAGAGACCATGCCATCTGTTGCAAAGAGGCATTAAAAAAACCAACACAGAAACCAGAAAAACACATAGAAGGAACTTCTCAAATCACTCCTCTGCTATTGATTGGTAGGCTTAGTCTTTTCCAAACTATCCTTGCTTCACCAATAAATCATGTGTGCTGCAGCGCCTTGACGGTACAGGGTGGAGACAGCAGAACAATAAAGAAGTGTACTGAGCAATACTTTGGAAAAAACAGCACCATACCCCAAGTCTTTATGACAAAATAATAGTATAATAAATCTTTTTCATTTTGTACTAACAGTAAGTGACACAAGACACCATCAAACCACAGCTTTTGGAAGCCACCACCATTTAAACTTCACAAACAAAAAAAAAGTGTTTCCCAAGATTTAAAACCCAGTGTTTTATGTTGTGATTTTCTCCTGTAGCTGTTTGTTATGTACCAGTACTGTATGTATCATTGAATAAATTATGTTGTTATTGCTTAGAATTAGTGAGTCACAGAATAAAATACAACCACTGCACAGATAATGACTGTTTTAACCTCCCTCTTGAACAGTTAAAGTGTGTGTAGGATTGAAGAGGTGTTGACTTAATCAAAACACACATTTATACAAACTGAGCAAACTTCACTTTTTTGATGCTGCACAATATCAGGGTTCCTACAGGTTTCTACAAGTTAAATTTAAGACTTTAAGACTACTTACTAGCAAAAAAATGTGTTTCTCCTAAACTTTAGGAAAAGGTTTTGATTGATTATCCCCATTCTGAGTCATTTGTCACCGGGGACTGCAAAGTTAGAGATAACTGGTTCCTAATTTCAGTATAAATTGTTGGGTTGGAACAGGCGTAACTGAGTCAACTGATGTTACTTTCTTTGCAGCTTGGACATTTCATAGACATATTTAAATACAATACAGTGAACAAGTTTATGGCAACACAACGTAAGACCTACCATATCAAATTTAATACCTTTTAAAGACTTTTTAAGGTATTAAATGTAGATTTGGAAATTCAAGACTTTCAAAATGTTTTAAGACCTTGAATATGCATGAAGTTTTTCCTTGCATAATTGAAGTTAACATTAAGTGAAGAAAACTATTCCAAATGTGAAGACAAAAAAATAAAAAAATCTTTTGTTTTCTGCAGACCCTCCTCGTGAGCCAATGGTCAACAGTTCTTTGACAGTACTAGAAGGCACCACCCTGGCCCTGCACTGCAGCACTCAGGGCAGCCCAGCACCCACCCTCACCTGGCTGAAGGACGGGGAGCTGGTCGGTACCATCACCGCTGACGAGCTGTCAGTGCTGGAGATCGCAGACATCACACCACAGGGAGATGGACAGTACCGCTGCCTGGCTGAGAATGAGCATGGTCGAGCCAGCAGCTCACTGAACATCACTGTTGAGTGTGAGTGATACACTGATCTGCATTTCACTCTCAAGTACCTGAACATGTGGAACAGAGGATGATAGACCTGCAGGCCTCACTGGGACTATCGCTACTGGGCCTCACTAATGGAGTTATTCCATAAAGGAGTTGATTATTGAAAAAGCATATTTCAGTTTTAGGGATAAGACAAACCATTTGACAATATTTACCTTAATGAGTTCCATTAGCATACATGCTAATTAATATAGCATAAATGGTCAAATACAGCACAAACAAACATGATTACAGCCTCGTAGAAAGAATAGCTAATTCATTTTAACTCATTCATTCATTCATTCATCTTCTATACCAGCTTTAGCCTCACTAGGGTCACAGGGGTCACATGGAGCCTATCCCAGCTACTTAAGGGTGAAGGCGGGGTATACCCTGGACGCTAGTTCATCGCAGGGCTGACATATAGACGAACAATCACTCTCACATTGACACCTATGGGCAATTTTAGATTAGCCATTTGACATTAGACAATGCGTGTCTTTGGATTGTGGGAGGAAGCTGGAGCACCCAGAGAGAACCCACGCAGACACGGGGAGAACATGCAAACTCCACACAGAAAGGTCCCACCTGTGACTGGTGCTGGAATCAAACCCAGGACCTTCTTGCGGTGAGGCACGAGTGCTAACCACTACACCACCGTGTCCTTCATTTTAACTAACTAATTAAATTATGTTAAGTTCCACATAATTAAAAGAGTGACCTCTTGTATGTCCTTACAATATAACTTAGCTACATTAGCTAATGCTACCATTAATCTTGTACTGCATTATAAAGTAATCAGCTAGCCAGCCAATTAGTCCAGCTTGTACTAATTAGTGTACTTACACATGACACAAAATTGACATTACTGAAATCATACAGAATTGTTAAGTGACATTCATTATGTAAGTGAGATTACTTGTTTGCATTTGAAATGACCAGTAATCTATGTAGTCTGGGTTTCCAGTAAGTTAGCATTCAGAGTTTCACACTTCCTTCTTTCCCAGCTTCACCCTCTCTTAAAAAATCAACTGAAATAAAATGAATGAATGAATGAATGAATGAATAAAATGGTGCATCCCAACTCAAGCCTTCCAAACAACAGTATACCAATAAGTGACAACACATTATCTGATCATTACATACAGTCTGTGGCTCCAAAATGAAGTCTGTGTGAAAGTATTTCAAAGTTTAGTACTACTGAGGACCATTAGATCCTGGTTTCAATAAACCCTGATTCTCATAGACTTGCATTGAATATTACATTCAGCATTTTTCTTTACAGATGACATTCCAGACTCATATATTTCATGGTACCATCTATACAGTGATCATAGTTAATTTATTCTGCCAGTAAAATTGTAAAAATGTAATATGATATCTGGCTTGTTCACCAACCAAATTAGACTTTTGTCGTTGTCAGTTATTGCATAATATGTTTATTTCCTTAACAGACAGTCCCACTGTATTTAACAAATTAAAATGTTTTCACTAGACAAATTATTTTGTAATGCAGTTTATAATATATTAATTATACAGTAATATATTTAGCTGTTTTCCATTTCAGTATTGTAGTTATTAGTTATTTTGCCAGAATGGGCTTATTTAGCTTTGTACTTTTGCCCAAATTTTGGTTTTGATTCTAAAGAGCCAAAAATGCTGACAACCAAATCACAAATTCTTGGCTTTAAATCAGATGTACAAAAACAAACAAATGGAGAACATGGTACCTCTGCCCACTTTTCATGTTCGCTTTATAGTTGAGTTCAGTTTATTTCCAGGTAGTTGTACAATGTGCTACCTGAGCCGTCCCTGAGTCTGTTTACATTACCTTTTATGGTCATGTAAATAACTGGGAGTAATTGGATAATTGTAATAACCAGATCTATCGTATGTACATGCACTTAAGAAATGTGAGAACTGAAAACCCTGGTGTAGATGCTCCAGTCCATTTTGGATATCTTTCGGAGTACATTTGTAGTGATGGTAGACTTCCTGTTGTCTTCAACTCATGTCAAACAAGGCAACTTCCATTTTCTACTATTTTAATTGTCTTTACCCATGTGCAGACTTTAAAGAATGAAATAAAATCAAATAAAAATAAAAGATTAAGCTGTATACGTACATGCTGAAAGACATCATAGTATTGGGGAGAAACCCAGGTGTGTTAATCAGATTTCTCATAATCAGATTACTACTGTTATCGGATAAAACGTGTCAGATTATCCTGTTTACACGATCCCTTGAATAATTTGATTACTCCAAAAATCTGATATTAATCTGAGTATTGGTGTACATGTAAATGGTCTCACTGTGTTATGTGCTGAACTGTGTGTCTCTGATTTGTAAATTCAATTATTAGATGTAAAGTGGTAGGTTATCATGATTAGTGGCAAAGCAGTATGAAAACAAAATATGTCTAAAAAATATATGTAGTTTCCCTGTTCTTATTGATAGTCTTTGATGTGATGCCCTCCTTGATAGATGCCCCAGTCCTTTTGGAGGAGTCAAAATGCACTGTGGTGAGGGAGGGCGTCCAGTGTGTCTGCATGGCCACAGGAAACCCTGAACCCACCATTGAGTTCTACCTGCCTGACCTGAACATCACCATCAATGAAACAGATGGCCGTTACAACTTCTACACGCACACAGATGGACACACTTCCACAGGCATGATCAAACTACGGGAGAAAGGTGAGCGGGTTGATAATGGAGGCCCTGCCGTCAATGTCCACTGCAGCATCTACAACACGTATGGAAGAGAGAGCGTACTTCTGGAGCTGCAGCAGGAGAGTGAGTCATGTATTTTAGATAATTGAATTTTGATTGTTTAGCAAATGTCATTCAGTCTGTTTTGGCACAATGCAATCTATGCAATATATATGTTTAAAAAGACACATTTTTTTATTTGCAAGGTGTCAATACACTGTAATATACCTTAGAGAAGTTATCACCCTCTCCAGCTATCTCTGTTGATTCTGTTCATGAGAACATTGATTTCTAACTGGAAGACCTGAGACAGTTTTCCTGCAAAAATAAAGTACCCAACTTCTAGGACACCAGAGGCTTAGACAAACTTTACATGAGCTGAATACATACGCATTCACAGATGTGATACCGCAACTGTACGTTAAGTTAAGTTGAAAAAAAAAAAAAAGATTCCCACCTGGATTTAACTCAGCACATAGTTAGCTTTTTTCATTCTTCAGCCTTATTTGCTGTAGTGAGTAGCTCCTCTTAAACAACCATCAGTTTAATAAAGACCACGAAGATCTGACTGTGTTTCAACTGAAAAAGGTCACTTGGTCTGATGAGTTCAAAGTGATGAGTCCACTGTGGTGATAAAAGTGGTGAATGTTACGATTACCCATCATGCTTAGTGCCTACAGTACAAGTCTATGGGTCAGTGTTATGATCTGGGGTTGCTTCAGTTAGTCAGGTTTAGGTTCAGCAACACTATGTGTCCGAAAAATGATGGAAATAAATGTTGTGACACTGCATAAGCTTAGTGAAATAATGACATGGTGAATGTATGCCATGATCAAAGTTAAAAACAGTCCAAACAAGTGGTGCCAGGCACAACAAACCCTGCCCCTTGCATGTATTTCACCCATTATAAGTAAATGGGAAAACTTTAAAAAATCATTAAAAAAATCTGAGCTTTGGCCTACCTTTCCTAAAATGTAATGGCATCATTCTGGGTCACTGGCAATCTATGAACCACATATGGTATGAATTGAACCACTAGTTTTGCTGCTAAAGTGTTAACAACCCAACAAACAAACCGAACCAAAAACAATGCCCCTTGCCTTCTCCTTGGAGGCCAGTGTAATAAATATTAAGGTGTGGGTCTTTTTTTTTTTTTTTTCTTTCTAGGATGTGTATTTTAAAACTGAAATGGGTGATGCCTTTTTGGCTAAAGCCTAATGTAGCCCAATACACTATGTTTCAATCTGCCACTGCAACAAAACAAGACAAAAAGATCACACTGACTAGCAGCACTAGTATTTTCACCCAAAATATTCACAACTTTTAATCCTAGGATTCTAGTCCCAGGAACTAAAAAGTTCCCACAGGCTGTCACTGTTGTTTGTGTTTTCACCAAACTCACAAAGATTTAACAAATGAGTCCTCACCCTAACAAAAAACAATGTCAGGATCTACTGGTGGTGGTGAAATTCAATAAATGGTTGAATGAAGCCTAGAATTCATCATCAGTCCTTCTAAGATCTTACCTGAGGAGGTAGAGCAGGTCATCTGTAAACTAAGTTTTTGGTTCAGTTCCTGGCCCCTTTAGGTGTCTTTGGGCAAGACACTAAACCCCAAGTAATTCCTAGTTACTGCTTTACTGGCGTAATGTGTGGTGTACTGGTGTAATATGACCCATCGTTGACTCTTTCTTGGTAACATCACACTGAAAAAAAAGCCCTTCACCATTTCCTCTGTAACTCCACTGTAATCTATTCAAGCACAATGAAAAACTGTATATACAGCTACACTAAAAAAAACAAAACAAAAAAACAAGTGCTCATAAAAGTTCAGCACAGCAAGCCATAACCCAAAGTGAATTTACACCTTCTTGTTCAGGTTCTCATGTTAATAGCTAAAGGTGTGTTCAACTACACTATGCCATCGATACATGATGGCAAATTAAAGTGCCACATTTTTTCCTCTCTCTTCCAATATGTCTTAATAATAACTCAGTGTTTTCATTATCTTGGTTTAATTGCATTTATTTTCAGAAAAGTACATGATGGCCGTTATAGTTGGCACTATCGGAGGAGTGGCCGTCATAGCCTTCATCATAGCAGCGGTACGATACGTTGGCCACAACAACAAGAAGTGAGTATAAATGACTAACAGACGGAGAGGCCAATGCAAGGCAGAAGTAGTCCGCACTAAGTATTTTCTGAAATCCAAGGAAACACTTAAGCCTAGTCATCCATTCTAAAACACACAGATGCACATTTGTATATGAGTGAATGTGGGATTGATGTGGACGTGAGAATCATTTTCTCCAGAGCAATTTCAGTTCATTTGCCAGGACAAGTCCCTGTTGAAATCCTTGGAGATCCACATGGGCTGCCTTACGGAGTGGGTTAGCAAGCTGGACTAACCTTGTATTTTGCAGGCACGATTCCCTGCTCTCACTGCTTCTGTATCCTTGACCTGCTATGCTAAACACAACCCAGGTAGCCCTCTTAACCAAGGTGCTTCATTTTAGCCTCAAGGCATATTTGGACCCCCAAATTTGCAAGCTTTCTTTGGTAAATCACCCCTGAAGTGGGTGCAAGCTCGGCAACTAAACCCATAAAATAACCACGTCACTCACAGCCACAGTTGGCCTCCACCATAACCTGACAGAGCTTGGTGTTTTAAAATGGATGCCCAGGCTTGGCGTGTCGCCCTGCGTTAGTGGCAGTCGAGAGTCTGATTATGTGACTCCGTCCCCCAGAGAGAATGGCAACCCTAGGCAGGACCTGGTCCTGGAGAACCCAGCTTTGTACTACAGCGCAGTCAAGAAGGACAAACAAAATCTGAGGAAGAAAGTGGTGAGAAATGCTGATGCCAATGATTATGATGAGTAAATGGGTTGGAT
The DNA here is from genome assembly GCA_030068375.1 of Ostorhinchus rueppellii. NCBI lineage: Eukaryota > Metazoa > Chordata > Actinopteri > Kurtiformes > Apogonidae > Ostorhinchus > Ostorhinchus rueppellii. Next base: position 5,667,858 of record JAQQZY010000009.1, read on the forward strand.
GACCATTCTCAAACTGTTCGGGGTTGTAGTTCTGTGTATTGAGCCAAGTCTTAAATTGTGAGACCCCAGTTTGACCTCTGAAAATGAGGTAATACAAGCATTTTGTTCGTAGAAGGAAAATACCCTCTACCAGTTTAGAACAGTAGCTCCAAGCATGACCTTTCCAAACACTGTTTTCTCTTGCTTTCATCGCTTCTCTGCGTTTTTCTGTCTGTTTTTTCTCTCCCCTAACTCTTGCACAGCTTAAGACAGAGCTGTTGGGCTCAAAGTTTAACTCCATTCTAGAAGAGACTACGGTAAGGTTCCTAAACGATTCCCCATTAAAAACACAAGCCTGAAATGTGCATCTCCTCGGTCCATGTATGATTTGGCCACTGGATTTTCTTTCCAAATGACCCATTATATCATTTTCATTTTAAAATACAAACACATATCTTGAATGTTTTCATGTTCAACAATGGATGAATGTAATTTTTCAAAAATGGTTTGATTTTCATCTTACATTTTGTAGAATAAACATTAAAATCATCAGAAAACTCAAAAATAAACGTATTGTCGCATGCTTGTAGACCAATGCACAGACATGGTTATTTACAAGTCCAGAACACAAATGAGGATGAGGCTGTGTCGGAAAAAAGGTAGAGCAAAATGGAATTGACTGCATACAATACATCAGACATCACAGTACACTGTTTTACAAAACAATAAAAGAGTGTGTCTCAAGGAAGAAGGTGTAACTGCAGAAAACCATAGCGGGATATTTACTGCAGTAAAACCAGCTGCCCATGTGTTTCAAGTGTGCAATTAAATGTTCATAGTAATTGCATTGAAACAGCTGTTTGAAAGTTGGAAGTGACTTTCAAACATAGTCTCATGAGTGTGAAACAGCTGCTACAGCAACACTTTTGTGTTAATTATTCCCATAATGAACTGAATCAATAGACAGTTTAGTGTTAAAGCGACAAAATCCAACCATGGAATACTTCAAAGTATTAAAATAAATGACAGCAAACATTTTTATTTGCATAATTTATGATGAAAAAGTGAAGGGAAAACCAACTGACGGAGCCTTATACAGTTAACCAAAGCAACATTTTCTCAATGAATTTAAAATACATTTTCCCACTAAGTGATGGCTAATTAACTACTGTCATAAATACTATGAAAAACTTTACTAGCTGTTTGAATACCCCAATGACCAAGTCTGTTAAAAGTTCAATGTTATGATTTTTATAGACTAATGTGTAGTCTGTGATTCATAATAATAATAACAATACATCGGTTTTATATACAGTTGTGCTGTTCTGGGTACTCAAAGATGCTTTACAATTATCTCAAAGCATTGCAACCCCAAGTTCACCCCCCAGGTCGAATCAACCGGAGAGCACCACCAAGCCACACCCTGGTAACCCCTAAATCAAACACCAAATGCCTTGATAGAAGCTTTCTCCACTCTGCTTTAACAACATGGAACAGCCTGCTTCTGCTCCTGGTTGTTGGAGACATTACACCAAATGGTGTTCAGGCCTTTAAGAAGAGGCTCAACAAATACCTCCTCAGTAAGATGTGACTGTAATTCCATGTTCAAGGAAATTTTATCATCAAACATTCTGCTTATATATAGCTATGACTGAGTAGCTGCAGATCACTGATAGGTCTTTTGAATAGTTCCTTGAATTTTTTTTTCACAAAGCCTGTATCTGCATAAGCCTAATATATTAAAAAAAAAAAAAAAAAAGCAGCCAAGGGACAAACACACAACAAATGGGTGAAGACAGTTATGGAACAGATAAAGAGCTAATACAAAGAACACATACTCGAGCAAAAAGGTAGACAGATACAGAAAAGACAATGCATGAGAGAAGGGTGGATGAGGAGGAACAGGCGGTCAGTTGTTGTAGGTTGATCTGAAGATGTTGGGAACTGGTTGGAACTCGGCTTATACTCTCCTGTAGTGCGTCTCCTCTGCTCCTGTATAGCAACAGCAACAATGTATAACACTAGCTTAGCTCATGTTAAAAAATTCCTGGTTCCCCACACAAAACAGGCTTCAGCACAAACTTTAAATAAACAGATGAGTGCACCAAAATTGTATTTAGTAAATTAAACTTTTAAACCTTTTGGGGTGTCCTTGTTGGTGCTTTTTTCCTTTCAAAAGACTATATCATATCAGAATGCGAACAATTTCTGTTTTCTAAATGCTTTACTTTCCATTACAAAAACAGATTTTTATTTTTCAGCCTTCACTTTATGATTAAGAGAAATACCTTATATTTTAAGGATGGTTTCTTTGTGTTTTAAAAGGAAAATCCGATTATTTTTAATCCCTATTCCTGAAAAGAAAACCCAGTGAGCAAACATACACGACTCCCGCTCGCATATCAGCTTCTATGTTCTGTACACTGCCGCTCGATTCCAAAACTGCCTTCTGCACGGCTGCCACATCTTTAACACAAACGGCTAACCTAACAGGAAACATCTCCTTGTCAGTATGTCAACCAGTAACAACTAACATCTCCTTGGTATGGTGTCTGATATGCTTCACCAGTGATTTGTGTCGCACTGATTGGCCCTTCTGTTTGCAGGGAGAAGACGGGGATTACCAACCTGTGGGCTCTATGGCAGGACTGGAGAGGCAAGAGCTGAATTACGCTGCTCTGGAGTTTATCGGGGCCAGGTCCAGGGAGGGGGCCACAGGGAGGGGGGATGACGGCGGCAACTACACGGAAATCAAAGCCAAATGAATCGCAATCCTTCCCTGATCCCTCAGCTATGCGAGACGCAGTGGCAAGCCCCATATCACACAGATCCTCTGCCCCATAAACTGTAATAACCTCCCCTCTCCTGTACTGGATTTAACTTCGCGTTTGATGACTCCTCCTGTCTCATTTCTTCAGATTTGTCACATATGATCCTCATGATACCAATATTTCCCCTCTCATGCTGCCCCTTCCTCCACTGGACGCCCCTTCACAAGCCACAGTTTGGGAAAACTGGTACTTTTTTTTAGGTCGGAGCCAAATCCTCTGGACAATGTAAACAGTTCTTTTAATTTTCCATCCTCAGTTGTAGTAAATGGGCTCTAAAACATGCCAAGTAAACCAGAAACCATCATTTTGTTACTCTGTGTGATTGCTGACGTCAAGTGACAGACATCCTCTCAGTGCTTGCGTCCTTCTCACTATTTGTCTACATCTGTCTCTTGTAGTTTGTCACTGTGTCTGCTGCCAGTTGAAGCATCAGGGCAAGGAGTAATGTGCTTTTTGTTTCTATCTCTATGTGTGTGTCTTTATGTCTGCAGCTGAGTGTGAAGGCTCTGCCCTCATTCTGTTCAGTTAATTACAACCCAAACAGATAGCGGATTGAGGGGAGAGATGGAAACTCATCTCAGTATTTTGTTTCCACATAATTGCATTTAATATGTACTGTGACTCAGTAGCCTCTCATAATAAATGACGAATATATTGAGATTTTGTCACTTTACATAATGAGTGACAATGTTTTGTAAATTGAAGTGTTGAACTGCCTATGCCACTGTTTGTCAGAAAATGTCCTGATTTGAACAGTCACAGCTAATCTCCAGTATCTTTTTTGGTAGAATATTTGGAGTTTTTTGGGGGGGGTTCCAACTCTTTTACCACAACAAAATGTATTTTCTTTCAAAAATCTCCCCCATTTCTCTAAAGCAAGTGTTCTATCTCCTAACCTGGAAAAATTCAGACTTAAAGCACAATATACTTGGGTGAGCGGCCAAAGTGTTATATCTGTTATAGACAATGTGGGTGTGTGTAAGTGTGTGTGTGTATTCAAATTGTGCTGAAAGATCGCAGGACACTGATCTCTGAGGTCTTTGGGAAATTCAAGCATCACTTCACATGAGAAGTTGATGATACTTTATTATTATTACAGGGTTCTATCAAATGTTTAAATGGCAAAAAGTGACGCTGACCAGCTGGTTTTGCTTTCAGAATCATTTGATCGACCCCTAGTGTAATATCAAAACTCACTAATAGTCTAACTTAATAATGATGGTGTCAATAATATATATTAATCAGATGTATATTGATGGGGGAAAAGGAAGCTATATGTACAGGAAAGACCCTGCATGATTATATATCCAGCAGGAAAATGTTATGGTCAAAAGACAGGAGGGAAAAGTCAGGCTGAACTTTGTCTTTATATGAGCTTGGAAAATAATATCTGGAACGATGTTTGGTCTTCAATCAAGAACTTTATGAGAAACTCTGTTTACATGCATGAAGTAACTCTTTCACACAATGGTCTGCTTGATTCACAATGTGCCATTTCTCCTTTAAAACAATAGTCAGGGATGAAACTCCAAGATATTCTCTTAAAAAAATCACATAACAGAGTTTATCAGGGGTTAAAGGTTCAATACATAAGATTTGCATCTGTTAATGTGAAGTTTGTGTTGAAGTCTGTGTTATACTGGGAGCTGGTCCTTTGTCCTCAACGTTAGCTAACTCCATTTCTAAGCTCATGGTAGCTAATGTTACTAGTGCAATGGAGTAGAAAATAGGCTCTGAAGAACTTGTAGGAAAAGTGAAAAATCACCCAATGGACTTGAATTTTGACCGTCATCAACTTTGCTTTCCCAGGTCCCAGAGGGGACCATGTTTGAACAAAATTGCAAAGTGCGAAACCACAAGGGCATTTCAGATGGTTAACACAACTGTAAAGTTGTAAACGTCACAAAATGTTTGCATAACAAAATCATTTGAGCTGGTTCTTTGTTGAGAGCTAAGTCCATTTCTAAGCTAAGGACTATTTTGGTGTCTTCATCTATGATATCAGCCTGTAAACTGAGTTCTATGTAGTGGATTCATAATGCCTGCTTGAAAATCCTTATGCTTACTGTCTAATGCTCCAGTATATCCCTGCTCTGGAGTTCTTATACAAAGGCAACAATGTGTAACACAAACTAGTGTTAGCTCATACATGGATGTGACTAGCAATAGACCTTTTTCACAGCTTTTGTGTTTTTGATCAGAAATACACAATCGTTGTGAAATTCTATTTCCTTGTCTCTCCTAGCCTGTCAACTATGGCACAAGTGAAGAACAGCAATTTTTGTAGCATTCTGGGTTGCTCTTGTTATTCCCAAAAGCAGCCGCATCTGTCTATTCCTTCTTTCCTGTGGACAGTGAGGTTAGGCGGAAATGGATTCAGGTGTTCCGGCAGCATGAGGGACCAAAGTTTGTGATTACAACAGACATTTCACATGTGAAGGTTATGTGCTGGGAATCACTGTTTGCTGCTAGAAACCCAGAGCTGTTCCTATTGTTCTAATGGAACAGCATCATTTCTGTTTAGAAAAGAGACATTACATTAAAAAATGGGTAACTGTTGATAGCATTGGGCTAACATTACTGTCACTACATAGAAGACGTCCACTTGGACAACCCTAAACAGAACAAATTGATGCCATAATGCTTCATTTAAAGCAGACTATGACACTTTAGTAAGGTCAACTGTACATTATGCATACATTATGTCTAAGTAATGCTAATGCTAATGACTTGTCATTCTTGCCAGGAGTTCAATAACAGCCTGATCGCTCTCTTTTTACCTTTATATTTACCTTCATCACTTTATGTGTTTGTAGCACAAGCATTATGTAAGCAAGTTAACATGTAAAAAATCTCAAGTACTGTATTAACTTTTATTTTGTTTTTAATATTCACTGATGGACTGCATTAGGAAGTAAAATGTAAAAGTTACAGTATATTTTCAACTACAGTCATGCTCCACAGTGCTATTGACAACTGGATCTCCCATAATCCTACCAGGCACATTTTCATCAAACATTTCCTGCCAAGTTTGTCTTCACATCTGTTTGTTATGCCTGCATTATCAATTGCACATTTGTAGTGTAGTCATAACCTTGATAACATCTCCAGGGTTAATTTTCCACAAGAACATTATGCATTGATTGTTACAGGCTGTGCCTGTTGATGATGGATTCATTCATTACTTAAAGTGAATCTCTCACTGTGGTTCTCCTGCTACAGTTTTACATGTTGTCTTGCTGGTCTTGCTCATGAGGACTTAAAATGCTACAGCCCACTCAAGTACAACCAATGACATTGTTTTACATAAGATACTAATCATTTCATTGAGTCGACTTCCCCTTGTTTAATCAAGCATTTATACTATTGCTTATATAAAAAAGGAAATGACTGATTGTTGTATGTTGGACTGAACCTTATGAATCCTGTCTTAAACTTAAACTTGTATTTTTGTCTGTATTATTAATGACAAGCTCTTACTGAATGACTGAGTGTAAAAGCTACAGTTAGACTTTTCAGAGCTGTCTAACACAGTATGATGCACATCAACTACACAAATACAATTTTGTTGTTCAGTGTGTATCATTATGATAGAAGTCTCCAGTGGTCGACAGATAGCAGGAGATGTGCAATAAACCCCTCACATTCACTTCAAAATAATGGAAATCACTTTTGGTTCAGCTGCCACTGTATGACTGAGGCTTTATGAGGCAATGTTGTAAAACTGTTACTCCCGTATTAAAAATAATGAATGAAGTTCATCAAGGCAGAAGTAGGCTTATGTCTGGACAAATGAAAACCTGTAGTATGGAATACAGCAGAGACTTCTGTGGTTTAATGTAGACTGTAAAGGCAGTAATAAAAATATGGAAACAAAATATGAGGACAAGTTCAGTTGAATCAAATCTCCCACAAATCCATCTTTTTCTTAATAATTTTCAAGTTAGATTAAAGGTTCAATATGTAGCACCGGTTAGCTAAAGCCTACTTAAAACATTGTTAGAATCATGGTGTAACTATATGTTTGAAACTCTGTATATTGCAAAAAAAAAAAAAAAGGTATATAAGGTATAAAAGGTATAAAAAGGTCATATTTAGTGGCATCTAGTGGTGAAACTGTAAATAGCATCACTCTACCCTTAACCCCCTCTGATTTAAGGTGACATAAAAAAAAAGGCAAAAATTCTACTGAACTTAGTGTTTGCTTTATCTTTTCTAGCCTTTTTAATTAAGAATATATTAATTCTGTTTCATACTTAAAGTAGGACAATAATGTAACATTTGATGCCACTATAAACTAAACATAACAACATGATGGCGCCTCTGTAGATGTACATAAGACAGATGTGATAATTCATATTTTCAGGTGATTAGGCACTAAAAGTAACATTTCTGAACATTATAGTTGAAATCTTTAATTTGACTTATCCTTGTAAGTCTTATGGTAATTTATAACAAAGGCAAATAATCTATATTTAGTATGATCTATATTAAGCATACTCTGACAAGGGCGAAGGGGAGTTCCTGAGCTAACAAGTAGAACCAAGTAGAACCTGTTATGTAGCGGGCTGCCCAGAAACTTGCCCACTTTATCACTAGGACTTGTTTTTTTTGTTTGTTTTTTTTTGTTTACGTTGCCAAAGCAGTTTGTGTGAGAGTCTGTTTTGTGCTGGGATGTTTGTTGATGTTAGGTTGCATTTCTAAGCGATCAGCTCTGTTGCTTACCTACATCTATAATAAAAGCCACTGCATTGATTTTCATGTAGAAGTCTTGAGTTCCTCCTGAATTCTTCAGTACCTCTGTTCTGCTCCTCTACTACTCCATTATCTTAGACACGGAGTCAGATAACATGAATAAATGACCAGCTCTGAGCACAACACAAACTAAACAGGAACACTCAGATATTACATTGTGACCCTTTAAAACCAGGTAGCTGAAATTAAAAAATGTACACATTATTGTTTAGTTAGAACAAATTTCTCTCTTTTTTTGTTTCCACCCAAAGTGTAACAGGAAGATAAATGAGATGAAAATGGATTAATTTAACTGAAAATGTCAGAATTTAATGGTGCTGATAATATGAAAAAGGAAGATCTAATTTAAAAATGTCATTGTGTCCAAAATAACTGCTTTAGTGTTGTTCTGTTATCAGTTCTTTGTGCATGTAAACAGTTCCCTCATATCTGGCTTTTATTAAGACACTGTTCTTCTTGAGTTATAATGGAAGTTTTTAATTATGCTGGTTTGCATAATTACATTTGCCCGTATGTGTCCAGTTCCTGTCTTTGAGCACCTCTTGGGGATTTTTGTTATTTTTTTTTTAAGTAAAAATATGTCTTTCCTAATCTTTTGTCACAGTGTGTTGTAAAGCCAATTTGTATGTCCTATACTTTGTGGTGATTATAATTATTACAATGGAGAGTTTTGTTTGTTTTTTTCTACATATATTGTATGATTGACACAATAATTCAGATCAGGGTTTTGCAATCTTTCTGCAAATTAGCACTGTTACATAATGACAGTAGGATTTCTGCCATGATGTAGTTTGCTTGCTCTTTTGTTTTAAACAAGTGTTTCACGCCTCAAGCAAAACCATCTGTCTTCAGTTCCATGCAAACAAAAATAAAAGAAAAACACAAAATGGAAACAGTTGATCATTCATAGAAAGAACAAAAAAGGTTTTTTATCAACAACTCTGCTTTTTAAAGAACATTTTCATTTCAACCCTTGAAGACCCAGCACTACTTCTATAGCCAAAGGAATTTTTCTCTCCATTTCATCTTTCTTTAGTGATTTATCACCATTTATTATAACACTATCCTTTTTCAGTGCAAATCAGGTATTTTTCTATATTGAATTTACAGATAGGTGAATTCAAAGTTGTTGTTTTTTTCATCAAAACTGAGAAAACTGAAGAAAAGATGTATGTTTCAGTATATTCTGTTATTAACTAAACATAAAACAAGTTTGTCCATCCACTGTCTTTGATCAAACTCCATGGGTTTTACTGGTGAATCACTGAGCGCGTTTACATGACCATAAAAATCCAGTAACTGGGAGTAATCCAATAATTGCCGTAATCAGATGCAATGCGTTTACTTCAGAAATGTAATTGAAAAACTCTGGTTTACATGTTTCAGTCCATAATCAGATTTCTTTTGGAGTATGTATGTATATTATGTCATAAGACATACACTTTCTGTCATTTTCAAAACATCCGGTCTTGTCTTGTTACCCCTGGTAGCGCCTACAGTGTCAGCATTAGCTGTCCTAATGTGGGCACTAATAAGACTGTAAAATAGGTAAATGTTGCTGCTATCCTTCATATCATTCCATTATTTGTGGGCTCACATTATCACTTCTGTTTATATAGTTTTTTTTGTTTGTTTGTTTTAACACGAGCACAGATGTAAAAATAAATACATCAGTTTAACCTCTATCCATGCATGAAGACATTGGAGTATTGTGGAGAAATCTAGGTGTGTTTATCAGATTTGTCACAATCAGATTACAGCCATTATAAATCAGATAAAGCCCATCAGATTATCCTGTTTACATGATCCCTGGAATAGTCTGATAACTCCAGAAACCAGATAATGATCAGAATATTGGTGTGCATGTAAACGGGCTCAATTCTGTAGAAGATGATAGTGTTTCCTTGGTAACTACAGATCATCTGAACATCCAAATGGGTCATATCTGATGATTTAATGATGTCAAACTGCATTTTACACAGATGATTCACATGTATTGATAGGATTAGTGGATCAACAGGCATTAAACAGTTTCGATCGGTAGATGCTTTTGGTCAGTGGTGGCTGTTTGGGTCTTTATGGGTTAATCAGTCTGAATTTTATTTCACTGTAGATGCAGACTGAGATCAATGTAAGTAATAGTTCAGTGTTAAAAAGGAAGTCTTCAAATACATACAGATTGTGACATTTGGCCAAGAACTTTACACTTGGTGAATAAAACAGGGTCTTTGTACGGAGCAATGCACTGACATGAGACTTTACAAGAATTCATTCATTCATTCATCTTCTATACCTGCTTTATCCTCACTAGGGTCACGGGGGTCGCATGGAGCCT
>JAQQZY010000009.1:5711816-5728766 GCA_030068375.1 Ostorhinchus rueppellii
ATGTTTGAAGCCTGAAATGTGGTGAAAGGTTGCAAGGTTCAAGGGGGCCGAATACTTTTGCAAGGCACTGTATATGCTGATGGCCATCATTTTTATTAACTAATCTCTATTTCACAGCTGAAAATACAAGTTCATAACATGTGCATGTTGTTGAGTAAAACAACAGAACAGTAGTTTTGTTTTTTCTGTAACAGATAAAGCAAAAAAAAAAAAAAAAGCTATGTTTTTATCCCACAATGAGATCAAAACATAATGGTTGTGAGTAAAAGTGAAAGAGGCCAAACAACATGGGAGGGGAATAATGTGTCTGGGCAGCGGTGTAGAGTTTCTCATTAGTGCTGAGTCTGGGGAACAAAGGCAGGTCTGGGTTCAGGCGTGGAAAGGCAGTGTTGCTTTGATCTGGGTCACAGGCCTCTGAGGTACAGTAATAACCCTGTGGAGCTCATCAGGACTAAAGTGGTGCTCCTAGGCTTGAAGGACCCAGACTAATGAACCTGTACACTGCCAGCAACACAGTCACACCTTCCCCACAACTGAAGTAAACCACAATTTGAACTCATATGCTATACGTTCAGGTTAAGTACGGATCTCAATCAGCAACTCAAGCAAATGTGGGTCGTTTTCGATTCAGTGCTACAAAATAGGTGTTTGTACAGCTGCATTTTAACAAAAAAGGTTGAAATATTGAACACATGGCATGGTGTTTGTGGGACAATACTCATGAAGAGATAAAGAAAGACCTCGAGGGCTTCCAACATTCCCATTAATCTGTACTGTTCTAGTTCCAGGACTTAATAAGGCTGCAGCCCTCATGTGCTCCAAAAAAAAAAAAAAAAATGGAGATACAGCCATGCAAACAGAAAACACACCCGCTGTCATGAACTTTACCTGGTCATGGTAGATTTCATGTAACTTGACAATGTTAGGGTGACCATCACAGAGCTTTAGGGCTGCTATTTCCCGCTGAGTCTGCGCCTCCATTCTACAGAAGAAACACAAACAGGAGTCCATATAACAGTCACGTAATAAAGTACAGACACAGCATGGTGAAAAACCTACCATTTTGGCATTTAGGTTTTGATCTTGTATTTTCATTTGAATTATATATTTGTTCATAAACTGTCAGTATAGTGCAAGATTTACAATTGCAGACATATAGGTGACACTTTTTTTTAAAAGCTGAGGTTGGTTTCTGGGGTTGGCTTTTTCCCTCCAGCTATTTCCTGCCATAAACCAGCTCAAAACTAAACCACATGACAGAAAAAATGTCAGACAAATAGGCACATTTACCATCTCTACCTAAAAACAACATTACTGTAACATAGTCAGACAATAGAATAGAGAAACATAATCAGTTCGTACTACATCAGGCAAAATGCTTTTAAACACCACCTTTACATCCAATCTATTGAATCTTGGTGGAAACTTCAACAGTGGTCCAAAGCAATAACAAGGACCCAGATATTTAACCTTAATCGTATGAGGATGTGTGATTTCTTTTTCAGGGTCTTCTGGGATTTCTGTAATTCTGTTAAGCGGACGCATGTTTGTATCAGGACGACTGTTACAGTGAGGCTCACCATTACTGAAGCCATAATGTTTGCTCTCTGCCATGTTACTGTGCATGTTTTCTACTTGAAAATGTATAAAAGAAATGGCAAAATTAAAAAAGCCTCCTCATTAGGACTCATCAGCATCATGGTTAAAAACAACTTGAACTACTAAGTCACTGACAGATAGCTGTGCACTTTTAATACCCCTCAGCCAAATATAGTGTAAGATTCTGTTGAAAGTTACTGCCCTATAATTTAGATTAGATTGTCTTTGTATTCAGATATTATAACTGCACAAGGCCATTTGACCTTGAAAAAGCAGGTCAAGGTGACCTATTTTCAATTTGTATCTGCTTCATGCTTATGCGCAGATATCTCAGTGCATTCTTCAAATAATGCGATTATGTTGTTGAATGGACAGATGGACAGCAAAAAAAACTATTACACTACCCTTTTGGTCAGATGTTGGCCAAGGGGTGAAAATGGCAGAACTAAATTACTCCCCTTCCTTCTCAAGCTCTCTCATCTTGGTCCATATAAAAAGATAAAATATAAAGATACAGTGGTACCTCTACTTACGAATGACTCTACCAACAAAATTTCCAGGTTACGAAAATCCTTTATGGTAAAATATTGACTCTTGTAACGAAAGAAATTTCAAGTTACGAAAGGCGCAATTATTACATACTTTACGGCACTGTTCCAGTCGGCGCTCAGAGATGCTCCACCATTGGCTATGGTGCGTTTTTGTCAGCTTTCGTTTGTCGAGTTCATGCGGGTTTATAATAACGAGTCAATAGCAAGAGTTTGTCTGGTTCATTTCCTTTACTTTCCTTTTCAACCACATGCTTCATGACAACATATTGTGTAACCTGGAAGTCCTCTATTGACCCGGAACATCCGTCTAGCTTCAAAATAAAAGCACACTACCACATCGTTCACTTTTATTCACTATGGGCCCCAAGAAAGTGACGGAGAAAAGTGGAGAGAAGAAGAAGAGACTTGTTTTGTCCATACAGACGAAGCAAGAGATAATTGAAAAGTACAAAAAAGGGATGCGTTTGGGTGATCTCGCGAACTTTTGGGGGGCTTGGAACAGATTAGGGTATTTACATGGAAAACACGTCTCTACTAACGAAATTATCTACTCACAAAACTACTTCTGGAGTGGATTAATTTCATAAGTAGAGGTCCCACTGTATTGTCTTTATGTTTCCACAGTGGTGTGTCCAGCATCAGTGCGGTTTACTGTACAGTAAAATACGCCACAGGACAAGAGGTAAGTCACATTATAAAAAGACACAGTATGGAGGTATTATTTTTCTTATAACAACAGCAGACAGTTATCCCATCCTTTATTACCTTTATTATTATTATTATTATTATTATTATTATTATTATTAATAATAATAATAATAATAATAATAATAATAATAATAATAATAATAATAATAATAATAATCTGAGAAACAAGTAAAAGTGTTAAAGCAGTTTTCATCGGGCAAGGACATGAAAAATAGGATTTTAAAATAGAATCTCTGAAGTGAATATTATTATATAAATTTGGTTATGGAAGATACTCATTTGTGTACAAGGTAGAAAAAGTATCTTCACAGAACATGTGCATTCAGCAACATCATCTCAAATCAGTATTTGCGTGGTCTTAAGAGCAGCAGATGTCTTTGACTCCACTGACGGTCAGACCATTGTCTGTGGGTACAGTCGTTCTTCAGTTCTCCTCACTGTGGAGCTGTGAATGACTGAACCCCTTCCATTATGAATGAAACATTCAGTAGCTGCTGTGCATTCACCCATGTCTTCTGTTTGAATCCACTCAGAGTTCTGCACAAAAACCAGACAGCAGACACCAAAGTGGACATGAACAAGATGACGCACTCAACTATGCCTCTCTACACTTTGAAAAGAAGCAGAAGTGAGTTTCAAATATACGTATATACTACACTTGCTCTGCATAAGACATGAAGATAAAATGTTCCAAATCTTGCTTTGTAGGAACAGACCACTAAAAGCAAACGTGGACGTTGTGTATGCGGCGATCAAGTCAAAGCCCCTTAAAAAGGTCAGAAACAAATAAATCAGGAGTGCCAAACTCATTTAAGTTCAGGGGCCACAAACAGCCAAATATGATCTGAAGTGGGCTGGACCAGTGAGATAAAAACTGTGAAAATATGTCTAGTTAAGCTAAAGTTACATCAAAAAATTGTTTACATCTACAGTTTTCTTAATGTCAATAGTGTCAACAAACAGAAATGTCTTAAGAAAAATGTTAACCATATTATGTCTCAGTTTATCTTTTACACATGTACATTATAACTTACAGATCACAGTGGATCTACAAATACATAAAAATTTCACCTAGTTCTCTTCATATTTGTTGAGGTTATTCACATTTTTAGTGAAATATTGCTTTTTAAATGTAAATATTTTCATGTTATTGTACTTTTTTTACACTACAACACAGAGGAAAATCTTGGAGTTGTCATTATTTTAGGTTATTATGATTTTATTTTTATTGTATTATTATTTTACTAGTCTGATCCACTGGAGATCATATTGGTCTGTATGTGGAACCTGAACTAAAATGATTTTGACATCACTGATTGTTAATATATTCAGTGTAATTTTCAAACATCATTGACACCTGCTGTGTTTATGATGAACACGTGTCAACAATGGCATGCATATGCCTATTATGTGTATTAAATGAATTTTCACACAGATTTTATTTCTCATCTCTGTTATCCCATTAGAACTCGGAAATGGTGACGGTCTATGGGAACGTTACTGAAGGGCATAAAGGAAAATCTCCAAATGACTATGACACAGACACCAGTGAAGATGAAGGGGACATCAACTACGCACAGGTGCACATTGTGGCAAAGCCGGGACACAAGAAAAACACAGGAGACTCCAGCAGCTCAGATGAGGAACAGACTCAGTACACCAAGGTCAAATTATGAGTTAATAAACGCAGTCCTATATTGCTGTACAGGTATTATCATTACAACTTATTATTATTATTTTTAATTACTACTTGTTGTTTATTTTCAGTGTATATATTTCAGTAATGTGAAGGTCATAAACTGAATCCAAGTCTGAATCTAAAACTGTAAAAAAAAAAAAAAAAAAAATTAAAAAGGGTTTCTTAATGTTTTTTAGACTAAACACAAAGACTGTAGATGAATGTATTTTACATTTATTGACATCGCTTTGCCTTTGTGAACATGCTAAAGCAGTGATATGGCTACAATGAGCAGTTTCTGAGATATGTTTTTGAAAAATATTACAGTTATTTGCAAATAAATTTTTTATACTAAAGTCACTGTCAACATTTTTTTTTTTTAGTTTGCTTAAAAGTTACATTAAAAGTGGGGTACAAACAATAAAGCAAATGGGTTTAACATGATTCAGTTAAGTTTTCTGTGAAGGATTATGAGAAGGTTAATGATGATGTACGAAAATGGTTCAACTTCAGCAGAAAGACGCATTTGTGATTTACAGTACATACTGACATTAAAAAAAAAGGAGTTAGTTCTTAAAATATTTGTCAGAGACATAAAGGCTGAGTTCCAGTTCGAGAAGTGTAGCTGCTGAACTCTCACATTCTGCTTTCAGACTCTTCACACTAGGCCATATCTTCTCCTATCAGATCATCACCGTCTTTCACATGAACAAACGTCGAATCTTGACCCATATCTTCAGTCTTTGCCTGGATTTCATTTCCTCTACTGGAGTCCTGATGGATTTCCACCTGCTCAGTGGTCTCAGACCCCTGAGCTCTGACCTCCTCTTCTATGGGATTGTTCTCAGGTTTGGTTTGAGGTTTAGAGGCTCCATTCATGACGATGAGAGAATCTACTTTACCCCCGCCCTGTTCATCCATTACTGGTTTAGTGGCAGAAATAACATCCACCTTTGAAGAGTTTGCCTGTGAATAAACAAGACAGTACAGTAACTAACACAGCAGATGAAGTCTTCATGTAGGAGACCAAGGGTAGCGGTCTCAGCATTTATAGTCCAGCACAACTAAAAGGCTCAGTACAGTCTGTACATGTCCTTGTTCTGAGGCCTATGAGAGTCCACTAGTGCTGAAAACTGAACACAGATGTGCTCATTTTTAACATTTGAAGAACAGCGGCAGATCTAGAGAAAAGGAAAATGGGGTAGGGGTGTTCAGGAGTATGGTAGGGTCCAGGGTTGGAGCCCCAGTGGGGAGTGAAGGGGGTGAAGCAACACAAAAGTAACATTGTAAATGCTTCAAATCACATAAAACTGCTTTTTTTTTTTCTTTTTTTTTTTTAATCATCATACACTTATATAATGAATACAGTTTAACCTCGCTAATATGACCACTTTTGGAACCAAAGCAAAGAGTTGGCTTTAACAAAGTCAGACTCAGTTACGACATTGAATTCCATTCCATTCCAAATAATTTAAAGGAGTCGTACCTAGGATTGTGACCAAAACTGGTACTGCAATCACATTCAAAATACTGTAGAGCATGGTATCCCCTCCCCCTCCTTCCATGCTAGGGGTTGTCAGATCCAGCATAAGCGTCTGTCTACTACAAGGAGCTACTGACAAGTGACGAGTCTTACATCGACCATTTTTCAATATCAAGAGCAGAGAGTACAGTCTCCGGTACAGCTGGCAGTGACAGCAGAGCTAGTGGCAGCGGTGAGAGCCTCCGCTGGCTGCTGCCCTCTGCTCTCACTGCCGGCTGTACTGGCGACTGTACTCTCTGCTCTTGATATTGTCCATTCAGTTCTAAAGTTCTGACTGGCTAATAATACCTTCATACCTTCTGTGGCTGCCCATTTGTTTTTCATGCAGACCCAACAGCTGCTTGAATAGACAGTTGTCTGTTCATGATTAGACTTTAGTCTAGTTTAGATTTAACTCCGTTTATCATATAGACCCTTGTCATAAATGGCATGTGTGCAGTAGACACCCCACCCCCCCAAATACAAGACATAGGAGAGCCTTGGCATGCGTACTTTTGGATATTAAAGTTCATGTGGCTGAAGAGCCCAGTAAGTAACAAAATCCTTTATGATGCAGGAGAGATGGGTTTGAATCCTGGCTTGTACAGGCTGTTTATTTCAACATTTTACATGGTCAATCAGAGAGAGAGAGGGGGGGGGGGGCAGGCAACAAGGGCAGTATACTTTCCATTCTTCTTACAGTAAACAAAACAACTATTTATCTGTATATTGTCGAGGAGACCAGAGTGATCGTATACTTCTTATAATTCCTTGAGTGAATCCAACTTCAGATATAACAGTCTTTTGCTGGCCTTTGATTGACAGGTCTGTATGACAACTCACTCATCTGCTGACTTTCAGTTTACTAAACAAATCACATTTTTTCCAGACAGAGAACTAAGTATGGTTATGAGTAATAGGTTCCATTATCATTAACAGGACAACTAGCATCAAAGCTATCATTTAGCATTGGCTCACCCCTGACCCCTTGCACTCCTGTGCCAAAATGCCTACATGATGACAGCCAAATTGAAACCTATTGGCATCAAATTCAGAAATAAATGAGTGATATTACAGTCAGCAAACAGTTCTGATTTAGGACAAATTGGAACCACTGGTCACATGGAAATGGCTATTGATTCTCATCCTAGATTTGGACTCATGCAGATAGCAGTGATAGTATTGTTGAGAACAGATTATTTCTGAAACTTTAAATAGATGTAGACATGAGCTGTTGGTAGTCTACAGGGCGTTGGCTTGGACTCAAAGACATAAACTCACCTCAGTAGTTGCGACAATGTCGGAAGTGTCCACCACTCCTTTGTCAGGTGACAGGCTGCCTCTGCTTTTCCTAAGGCACAAAGGGTTTTTGTCATGAGAAAATTATTTTGATTTCAATGATTTAGAAATGGCCAGGGTTAACATATACTGTAGCTATGAGAATCACAGATTTGTTCACAAATACACTGCCCATGAACAATGTCAGCGAATGACGAGACTCCACAGATTCAACATCTGCAACACATCATGACATCTGCGTAACTAAGAAAGAAGACTAACCCTCAGAGATTAATAAAAAAAAGGATTTATGTGTTTATTGACTACACTGTGATGTCTGTTTGATGAAATTTGTCAAGTAAGATGAAATGTTGTCCAAAAAAAGAACAGTTTTGGCTTAATGACTCATCAACACACACTGACCCTGTTTCCATGGCCATAAAAGTCCAATAACTGGGAGTAGTCAAATAATTGTAATGATCGGATCTGATGCATTTATGTGTACTTTAAAAATGCAATAATCAAAAACCCTGGCTTAGACGCTCCAGTCCATCATTGTGTTTCTTTCACCATACATACATATGTAGCCATGGTAAACTTGAACTTCCTGTTGTCTTGTACTCACGTTTGACTACGTGACTTCCGTTCTCAATGATTTTAATTGTTTTTACACACGCACAGACATATAAGAACAAAATAAATCACATTATCCTGTTGACATGCACAAAGACATCACAGCATTGGGGAGAAATCCAGATGAGTCCATCTGAGTTGCATTTATCTGAAAAAGTACATCCGATTATCCTGTTTATAGTCACTTGAATAATCTGATCACTCCAAAAATCAGATAATGATCGGAGTATTGGTGTGCATGTAAACAGGCTCACTGACTGAAACTTTTCTTGTCGACATGAACCCAAATTTCAGAAAGTAGTGACTGGTAGCTTAAACTGGCAAGTTCAGTGCTGATCCAAGAAGGGTTTCAGACCTGCTTTTATTTATCAGGTCACCAGTTAGTCGAGTAAAATACACAATATTTCATTATATGTGACTGCAGTTTCCTGATTAAAATGTCTTTTTTATCTGTTCAATATGGAGGCAAAAAAAAATCCCTGAGTAAATAAAAGACTTTCACAACATAGGGTTTAATTGTAGATTATGTATGATGAGATTTTAATGCCCAGTCAGACTAATAGTGTCCCTTCAACTTTCTTTCTTTCTTTATGTCAAATATGCAACAAAACGTGTAATCTAAGTCCTTAGAAGTAAGACGGGTAGTAAGAAGTTATCAAAAAAAACAAAACAAAAAAAAGACAAAGCTTATACATATACATGACTTCATTTGCAGATTTAAAAAGGAGTGGGAGGAAGTATAACTTGGCCTATTTGTCTGATTTGTCCTTTTTAAATGTCTTTTTAACTTCAATGGAGCACATTTGATCATCTTCCTCACCTACAAATCAGTACCAGTAGTGGGACACACACCACCAGCATTCCCAGTGCTCCCACAGCAGAACCAATCAGCAGTGAGAAAGTATGGAGGCCTGAAAAGACCAGAAATCATGTCAGTCAGTAAAACCACAAAGACACATATGACCCAGATGCAAACAGAGGACTCTACCGAGCTGAGTTTCACTGGCAGAAATGTTGAAAGCAAAACTATCGGAGCCCAGTGAGTTGCTGCTGATGCAGACCAAAGTGGGTACATCATCATCCACACGGTGCAGGGTGATGAGGCTCCTCATGCCGACATCACTCAGGGGAACCTCCCTGATGGGGATGAGAGACGAGTCATTCACCGGGTCCCCAGCCAGCTCCCAAACCAGCGAAGGAGGCGGGTTCCCCTGGCTGTCACAGGAGCACCGGACCTGGGTTAAAATCTTAACGCAACGAGAAGAAGCCAGGATCTCTGGGGGAACTGAGAAGAGGAAGAATGAAGATGAAGAAGACAGCAAATGAAAAAAAAAGACAGAAAAATAATGAAGAAGAAAGAAGAAAAAGAAGAATGAAGATGAATGAAGATGAATAGAGCAAATGAAAACAGAACAAGAATGAAGAGTATAGAGGAAAAAAGAATGAAGACAGAAGAAGGATGAGAAGAAGGAAGATGGAAAAGGCAGACAGAACAAGAATGAAGAAAGAAAGAGAGAAGAAAAAGAAGATTGAAGATGAAGAAGACAATAGATGAAAACAGACAGAACAAGAATGAAGAGTACAGAAGAAAAAAGAAGAAAAAGAAGAATGAAGACGAAAAAGACAGACAGAAAAAGAATATAGAAAGAAGACAGAAGAAAAAGAAGAATGAAGATGAAGCATAGACCAAAAAAGACAGAATGAAGACAGAAGAAAAAGACAGAAGAAAGAAGAAAAATAAGAAAGAATGAATACAAAGGAACAAGTAGATGAAAAAAGACAAAACACGAATGAATAAGAAAGAAAAAAGAAAAGGAAAAATGAAGACAAAAAAGACAGAATGAAGAGGACAGGAGAAAAAGATGAAAAAGAATGAAGACGAAGACAGATAAAAAAAGGCAAACAGAAATGAAGAAAAAAGAAAAAGAGGAATGAAGATGAAGACAGTAGATGAAAAAACAGATAGAACCAGAATGAAGACAGAAGAACACTGTTCTTCACCCCTTGTGCTTGTTCTGTAGATGTTTTCGAGGAACGTGGAAGGCTTCCACTGATTAAACTCACATGTGACGTCCACGCTGACGGGCTCTGAGTTTTCAGCTCCATGGACATTCACAGCTTCACAGTAATACTGTTCCTCTGAAAGCTTGGTCACGTTGAAGGTGAAGTGTATATCTGAACCCACCACCTCCCTCAGGGTTCCAGAAACTCTGTACCAGGTGACGTTGACGACGGCTGGATTGGCTGAGGCCGTGCAGGTCAGAGTCACTGAGGTACCGTCCATCAGAGGACCAGGAGGGTCAGCCAACACCGAGGTGTTCTTAGGAGGATCTGAGGGAGAAATGATCCTGTTAACAGGGTCCAAGTTAGACAAGGATGGTTCAGCCTCACCTTTAGACCGATGAGAAATGAGAAGAAAATTATCACATTTTTGAAGGAAAATGAACCCATGAAGGCCCAGTGCTACTTCTGTGCCAGTTCCCAAATGAGTTTTTCCTCTCTATTTAACCTTAAGTTATTGAAACTTTTCTTCTCAGCCCTCTTCGAGGTTGGACGCACTTTTTTTGCTCTCTCCCCCTTATCTATATCCACTGCTTTGCTGCTGTCTCATCTGCCCTGACTTAAGCTTCTCTTTGCAACCCAGACAAATGGGAAAAAATGGATTTGGTCAGCTAGTCCCTTAATGCGATTGATCAGATATTTTCAACAAGAAAGCAGCGAACCGGGGAGAATGTGTGCCCAACAGGGACCTACCCAATTGGATATGCACTAGATTCCTGGCAGAAATGGAATACTGTGTGTCTCTTGGCTATTGAAGACGCAGAGGGCGTCTGGATTTTTGGATTTATGGTACTCTTTTTTTCACTGATTGGAGCTGGTGATTTCCTGAGATGCCGAAAAATTAAGATGGACCTAGCTGCTCTTCAGGCGTGCGTGGAGCAGCTGGCAGGAGTGGACTATCTGGCCAGGGTGGTTAACACTCAGACTCTCGGAGTCGGAGCAGAACTGTAAAATGGACTTTGTTCCTGAACTCTGCAAGAAAACAGATACCAACTTGGAGAATGTTGGAGCCTGGCTGGATCACACCAGCTTCAGATAAAAATTCAATGGTCCCCTGTTTTTCGATCCTAAAAAAAGGGGGACACACACATTATGCAGTAGTTATCATAAATTGTTGAGTCTTCTATTGGCTACTGTCTCTGTCTGCAAGGCCAACTTCTCAATCTCTCCAGCTTGGAATGTAAAAAGGAGCTTCGTCGCTATCTCTTCTCTTCACTGACCTCAGCTGACACGCGGAGGTGTCGGCCCACACGCAAGCATCTGCACACACGAACTGTTCAAGGCCTGATATGAACACACACTAACACCCTACCCCCCCCCCCCCCCCTTGTGTCACAGACTTTTCGGGCGTAAAGAGAAGGAGTTCGTAGGGCAGCGCCTGGATATGGCTGCAGCTCTCCTCCTACTCATAACAACTGAAGGTCGCTTCCCTTTGCCTGCCCGGACCATCAAGTACTAGTCCTGTGTGAAATGAATTATCCTCCTGTATTGCGTATTTTTTCAATCAAAATCAGGTATTTTCCCTAATTGAATTTACTGATCATGTAAATATTCATTAAAACTCAGATTAAACTTGAGGTTTATTATATGAAAAACAGAGAAAACTGAAGAAAAAGTGACAGTAAAATATATCATTAACTGAACATAATCCAAGTGTGTCCATCCTCTGTCATTATTGATCTAAGTCTATGGGTTTTACTGGTGAATCACTGTTTTAGAAGGTGATGGTGTTTCCATGGTAACGACAGAGCCTCTGAACATCCAAATGGGTCATATCTGATGACCATGAAAAGACAATAAACTGCATTTTATACCAATTATTTACATAATTTAATAGGATTAGTGGATCAACATGTCAAATCAATAGATGGTTTTGGTCGCTGACAGATGTTTGGGTCTTTATGAGTTAAAGCAGACGCCCTTACAAAAACAATAAACAGACATACATGTGTAACTGACTACACAGAAAAAAAAAAAAACTGTTGCTGTTACATGGCTTTTTGCCATTTTTTTTTCTTTAAGAAAATTCATCACATGAAAAAGTTTAGAATGCTAGATGACGTAGCCCTGAATCACACATTAACTGATGATAAATGCTATACACTGAACAAATACATAAATACTTTCATTTTTGCTCCCATTTTTCTTGACCTGAACTCAAAGATCTAACACTTTTTCTATGTTCACAAAAGGCCATTTTCTCTCAAATATTGTTCACAAATCTGTCTAAATCTGTGTTAGTGAGCACTTCCTTTGCTGAGATAATCCATCCACCTCACAGGTGTGGCATATCAAGATGCTGATTAGACAGTAGGATTGTTGCACAGGTGTGTTTTAGGCTGGCCACAATAAAAGGCCACTCTAAAATGTGCAGTTTTACTGTATTTGGGGAGCCAGGGGGGTCAGAAAACCAGTCAGTACCTGGTGTGACCACCATTTACCTCATACATCAACACATCTACTTTTCATAAAATCTAAGACACTGCCTGTTACTAATATTTTCACCTGATCTGCACTACATGTATAAATGATAAGTTGAGACATCATATTGTTAAAATTGTACTTATTTTTCTTGAATGTTTTTTTTTTTGGTTATTCACACCTTTTTTATTTGGATAGTTTGTAAATGTAAACATTTTTGTTGTTATTTTGCACTAAAACAAAAAGAAAATGTTGGCGTGGTCACCATTTATAGGTTATTATGTTCTTATTTCTTCTGTTCTTAGATCACTCTGGGCTGAATGTGACCCCTGACAGTAAATGAGTTTGACAGCCCCGCTATCAAGTAAAGGTCTATAAACACTTCCACCATCAGTTTCAGTCTTTTTTTTGTTTCAGAATTTACATCTTAATACAGACACAAGACATCTGCACAGAAATGAACACACGAGCACACACACGTAGACACACAACAGAGCTCAGTCAGGATGGACGACTGACGGTACAGTTTTGAGTCTCACGCAACACAACAACGAGTCACTGTCCTCATCCAGACACTGATGTTGTGCTTTGAGTCTTGGCCCTTCCATCATGTTAGTGTGACCACAGCTGGATCCACTGTACAGTTCAACTACAGTCACAATTTGAACACACTGGAAACATACAGTCACTGCTTCTATCAGCGTTTATCAATGTCATGACTGTGTCAATGAACTTACACTGAACGTCCAGATGAATCAGCGCTGATGTTTCCTGTCCCAGTGGGTTTTTGGCTTCACAGTGGTAGTCACTGATGTGGGTGGGCTCAGTGCTGTCAATAGTGAGGACTGGTCCATGCTCGGGGTCCTCTTCATCTCCTCTGTACCAGGTGTAGTTGGAGGCAGGTGGGTTGGCGTGAGTGCTGCAGAGAAGAGAAACAGAGCTGCCCTCCAGTATCACACCAGGAGGATCTACGACTACTGAGGTTCTCTTTGGAGGAACTAGAAAAGAAACAGAAAAGAGGGGCTCAGGCTTTGTTGTTTATTGATAGTATATGAAGTAATTCCATTGGAAATAATATTTAATTCTAATTCTATATAAATATTTAGATAAATACCAAACTTCAGAATTTTCTCTTTGATATTTAATCTTTCACTTGTTTGTGGTTTTTCTACTTGTCTTTTTCTCTGCACTTGCTTGTTGTATGTTGCTGCTGTTAACAGTGAAATTTTCCCCACAGTGGGATAAATGAAGTGTTTTCTTAAATAGGCTGTAGTTTTAGAGATACCTCCACCCAAGGGAAAACAAAGTCTTTGATATGTCTATTTTATGAAATTATTGGTAACATTTAAATACTTTACAGCAAATAGGGTTAAATTTTTTTTTTTTTTGGGGTTCTGCACATAGGCCGTGTCATATCCCCCTAACACGGGGACATGGGGATACTGTTCTGCAAAGTTGTTTTTAGCAGGTATTCTGTGTCTTTGAATGTGTTGGGGTGTTTTCAAATGCCTAAGTGTGTTTTTTAAATTCTGTCGGACACTGATCTAAAGTGGCTCAGACCCATAAAATATTATCATAATAAGCCCTGAATATAGACAACTCTAAATTATTCATTGTTTTATTGTAAAAAATGTAAAATGACATGGATATTTTTACATTTTCAAGGTATCCTTTCTCAAAAAATGTGAATAACCTAAACAAATATAAACAACCTGAAATGTCTTAAGAAATGTAAATGTAATTTTAACAATATTATATTATAATATTATATTTGGTGTATTTATAGATCCACTATGATCTATAAGTTGTAATGTACATATGTAAATGATCAACTGAGGCATAATACTGTTAAATTAGCACTTTTCAGATTGTTCATAGGAAATTAGGTTGTTCACTTTTTTTTTTTAAAGGGTGGCCTTTAAAATGCAAACATTTTCAGTGTAATTTTACTTGTTTCACTCTGACATAGAGACACGTTTGGAGCTGACATTATTTATATATAATTATGTTATTATTTTACTTCCGATCATATTGGGAGGATGTGGCCCCTGGACTAAAATGAGCTCTGCTCTGATAGAAGATGTCGGTGTTACTGTGACTTACACTGTACATCGATCTGTGTGACAGAGGAGTTCTGGGCTCCATATTTGTTGCTGACTTGGCAGTAAAATAGGCTATCTACTTCTGACACAGTGGTTGAAATCCTCTTTTTGGAGCCCACAGATGTCATCTGGTTTCCGTTCACTCTGTACCAGTCGTAGCTGTCCACTGGTGGGTTGGCGTTGGCGTTGCAGGTCAAAGTCACAGAGCTGCCTTCTTCAACAGGACCCACGTAGCTGACCGTGGTATTAGTCGGAGAATCTGGAAGTTAAATTTTCACATGGAAGGTTTGTAATGCAGCAGTGCCTGTTTGACTAATGGTCCTCAGATCCAGTTCTGTATAAGGCTTTCCATTTAATGTAACTGGGACTCAGGGCTCTGAGCCCACAGCACCATCCGTGGACAAGTCCCAGTTACGTTCAAAACTGATTTCAAGAACAGAACCAGCTTCACTCTGCCAGATAATAAGTAGTCTTATTTAAGGTGAAATAGACATATTATGGTGGTACTTTCAGAATGTTTGTAACCTCAAAGGTTTTGTAAATGCAGAACGCATTTTGTAAAAACAAAAAATGGGTTTGCAGATGCAAAATAAGTTTTGTAGGTGCATTTTTAAAATTAAATGTGTATATATAAATACATTTAATTTTTTTTAAAAAATGCACCTACAAAACTTATTTTGCATCTGCAAACCCTTTTTTTTTTTTTTATTAAATGTGTATATATAAATACGGGTGACGCGGTGGTGCAGTGGTGTAGTTAGAAGTGTTTTCTCTGCTGAGAAATGTTAAACCACATAAGTTAAGTCTAAAGATTGTTCCACATGGGATTTATAACTAAAATGTAAACACGATAACTCATAAATAAATAAACCCCATTTATGACAAAGCCAATGGTGGTATTAACTTCATAACTTAATATTTAGAATAAAACCTGATGAAATGTAACCACATTGGAGCAGTGTTGGAAATAATGCATTACAGTAACTGACTTTTACTGTAACGCATTACAAATCAATTTTCAGTAATATTTTGCTCAGTACATGTTCAATAGCACTTGTATTCCAACACACTTTTGACCCGTAATTTAACTGCTCAAATGGAAAAAAAAAAAAAAAAGACAGTAACCTTAAGGAATCAAAAATGCCGCAGGAAACTATTTCCTGTTGGTGTTCAGCCAATGGGTGAAGACAGCTGACGACAGTACACATGGACGTATGCTCATTACTAATACTACTAATGAGCCATTTATGATGACAGTCTGTAACACGAAAGTAATCCAGGAGTCAGGTAATGCATTACAATTCTGAGACAGTTATATTGTAAGGTAAGGGATTACTTTTAAAAGTAACAAGTAATCTGTAATGGATTAGAGTTTGGAAGGAACTTGCACAACACAGCATACCAGTGAAGACCACTACCATACTCACACAGAACACGCAGAGTCAGGCTTTTCTCGTTCAGGAGGTCAGTGTGTCCGGTTCCTCGGCTGTAGACAGCGGTGCACAACACCTTCAGCCCGTTGTGAAGGTGAGAGGCCGTGAAGTTGACAACAGACGTCACAGATTTACTCTCTAGGGTTTCCTCGACATCCCCTACATCGGGGGTCCACGTCAGAGTCGGGGGCATGATGGGACAAGGAGCTACAGCTGAGCAGTTCAGCGTCACCATAGACCCTTCCTCCACCTCCAGTCGGGATGGGGTCAAGGTGGGTTTGGGCAGAGAGTCTGGACAGCAGAACAACAAAGAGCAGAGATGGGAAGTAGGGAAGTCCAAACATTTAAATAGAGCTCTGAGGTATTTACTTCTGTCAACTCTGTTCTGGTTTGAATCCGTAAAGACCCAGTGTGACTTTTGTGGCAGATCCCAAATGCATTTTTTCTCTATTTTTTAACCTTATTTAAGTGAGTTAATACCATTCACTCTGAAATTATACTCTGTATTTAGCATTTCTAAGTGTTAATCAGGTATTTTTTTATATTTAATGTACTGATTATGTAGACATTCATTAGAGCTCAGATTAAAGTTGAGGGTTATTATATCACAAAACAGAGAAAGAAAAAGTTTTTTTTGTGCAAAATACATTGTTAATTGAGCATAAAACAAGTGTCTACATCCACTGTCAATGATTCAATTCTTTGTGTTTTACTGGTGAATCAATGTTGTGGAGAGTGACGATGTTTCCATGGTAACTACGGAGCCTCTGAACATCCAAATGGGTCATATTTGAAAAAAGATAAGAAAAAAGATGAAAAAAGATTTAGTTTATGAAAAGATAAACAAACTGTATTTTCCACCAATTATTCATTCATCTTCCGAACCCTCTTTATCCTCACTAGGGTCATGGGGGTCGCATGGAGCCTATCCCAGCTACTTAAGGGCGAAGGCGGGGTACACCCT
>JAQQZY010000009.1:5728866-5746807 GCA_030068375.1 Ostorhinchus rueppellii
TATACACACACACACATCAATATACTGATATACTGATGTTCTTTGGTTTTAGTCTCTTTTATTTCATCTGAAGGTGTAATATTAAAAAAAGTGATATAGTAGTTTAATGTTTTTTTCTGAATGTGAATTAGGTTCAGCTCAATTTCCACAGTTGATAGAAGTGTTCTTCAAAACTTTACTTCATAATTTTATGTACTGAGCCAATTTCTTTTACTGCAGCAAACAAACAGTCTTTTTTACACACGTGTGCACATTAGGGCTGCACAATATTGGTAAAACTTACAATATTTGATATGGGTGTACTACATTGCAATAACAATAATATTGTGATATTTTTTGTTCACTTAAAGAAATACCAACTTCACCTAAGAAAAGTGTTCCTTAACTGTGTTAAAATGAGCCCATTGTTTGTATGTGACTTAATTATTTAGAATTTAAGACCAAATACTGAACTACTACAATTAGTTCCACAATTCTGTCCAAAACCTGCTGATGCTGCTACCACAGACCTTCAGACACAAAACGCAGTCAAATATTTGGTCATTTTATTCACATACAACAATGTGTAAATGACATGGATGGATTTCATAATAACAAAAGTACCAGAGTACCACCATGGAAGAGCTTGAACTAAACTATATTCCATTGGCTGCCTGGTTTGGTAAATACTGCAGATAAAGATAAAATCTGTAAACAGAAGTGTTCAGGCCTTGGACAAAGTTGTGCTCTGAAAATATTCACATCTTTCAACATTAATAACATGTAAACTTGCATTCAACCACCAGCAGCAGCATTATTTAATTTTTTTTTTTTGCTAGAAAAACTAGCATATTAGAGTGATAGAGAAAACCACTCTAGTACCCCATGGTGTGGAAAAAAGAAAGTAAATAAAAATAAAATAAGATAAATAATTGCACATCTTTGCGATATGAATATTGCACACTCCGTTATCGCGATAACAATATTTTTGTGATATATTGTGCAGCCCTAGTGCACATTCTGTCATCTCTGGGAAACAGTTAAAAAACACACAAGAAGTAACTTAGTGTAAGTATTACCTTGGATGTTAATGAGGACACTGGTCTGAAAGTTGAACTTGAGTGCATTTTCACACTGCAGTCTGAAGTAGTAGTTGTCATAGTGACTGGATGGCAGGTTGTAGAAGATGGTGGTGCAGTCCTTCTGTCTCAGGTTCCCCGTCAGGTTCCCCTGCAGGAGGTTTACACTGGTGCTGGATCCAGTCAGGCTGGAATCAAACACCTGTGTTCTGATCCAGCTCCCTCTCCTCCATATGGCTCTGCAGGTATCATCCAGGTACTGATCCCATTCTGAAGGGAGGCTAAAAGCACAGGGGACGGTCACACAGGACCCACTCAGAGCCTCCACGGTCTGAGGCATGAGGACTGACCAGCGTTCACTGAGACCACCTGAGGAGGACCAGTCATAGAAAGGGAATTATAATTAGATAAAAGGAAAAATATGACCAATAGCCCAATGTTCTATCAAGAATCAATAACAGGTTGAATCTGTGAGGTTGTTGGGTTTTGTCTCTATGTTAGAGTCATGTGGTCTGGACGCAGGAGATCAGTCTACTGATAGAAGTGGATGGTGCTTTCACTGGAGGAGAACTCAACTAATTTAAATCTATATATGACTTCCTGATTAGTGCTCAATGCTGTTGATACCTGTAACCATTTCAATGTTATGAGATGTTGAAATAAATCAAGCAAAATTTTATCTGTGTAGCGCCAAATCATAACAAAAGTTACCTCACTTTACATAGGGAGCCGGTCAAAACCAGAAATAAGGCCCATTATATGTAAATGCAAATTTTTAATATTCAAAATTTTGTCAAAAATGCAAAAAACAAACTTGCTCAGAACTGTGAACAAACTTTGTAGACATTGTTCCAAGGAAGTTACACAAAAAAATTTAAAAAATCTCACCAGTAGTTTTGAACAAGAAGATTGTTGAACTCTAGACATTGGTGACCTTCAGTTTGACCCTTCAAGGTCAGTCAAGGTCAAAGGTCATGGACCCAAATGAAAGTCCATATATGACTCCCTATCAGTGCTCAGTAGTAACTATATTGATAGCTATAACCATTTACATGTAATAGACCATCAAAATATGGAACATTTTACGTAAAGGCACATCTGTAATGTTTGAAAAATTCCTCAAACAGTAGAAAATCTAAATTTTCCTAAACTGTGAAAAGCTTGTGTAGACATTGTCCCAAGGAAGTTACAGATAAAATTTGAAATTAATGTGACCAGTAGCTGAGTCAGAGAAGATGTACAGTATGAAGAAATTGCTAACGACAACTTCGGACCAAGGTTATTATCATTAACGAAAACTAACAAATCACAAAAACGAGAATTGAAAAAACATTTTTGTTAACTGATAGAAATAAAAACAATAATTAAAAGAAAAAACAATAACTGAAACTGCATTGTGTGCTTACAAAAATAACTAAAACATAAAAACTGTCGATAAAATTCCCTTCATTTTCATCTTTGTCACTGTCAGATTGATATATTAATTTCGCCTGCTGCAGGACACACATGGGGCCGGGACTAGTGTGTGTGTGTGTGTGTGTGTGTATGTGGGCAAGCATGTGTGTGCATGTGCTGGGGGTGTGGCGGCTGCTGGTGGGGTGGTGGGCCACGGCTGGGTTCTGGTGGGTGGTGAGGCTGTCTTGGGCTCCAGTTGGTGCTGGGGCCGTGCCTGACTGCTGTGCCCCGGGGGGGCTCTGGGGACGTGTACCTGGTTTGTGGTGTCTGGTCCCCGGGTGGGTGGTGGAGGGCGCCTGTGTGGGTAGCACTCCAGGGATGGGGTGGCTGTGTGTGTGTGTGGGTGTATGGGAGGAGTGAATGCTTGGGGGCCTTGCGGGAGTGTCTGAGTGTGGTTGTGTGGATGTGTCTGTGTGCCTGGGGTACTAAAAGGGGGGTGGGGCCTCGGGACCCTTGGGATGCTTGGCTGGGGCATTAGGGTGGCGGTCTGGGGTGGCCTGGTCTCCCAGTGTGCCTGGTGGGGTCGCTGCCTGGGGTGGGGGTGGGTGGGGGTGTTCTGGGCCCGTGTGCCCTGTGCGCACCCGAGCAGCGTCTGACGTCCCTGGCGGCCTGGGGCTTGTGCTCGGCTGCTGTGGGGCCTCTGCCTGGGTCCTTTCTCAGCCACCTTTGGGCAGGTGCAGTGTCACCCTTCGGGGGAGTGGGTCGGACTGCCCTCCTCTGTGTGCTCTGTTGGTTGCCTGGGCTTTGGGGCCCTCTTTGCTGGTTGTGTGGATTTGATACTGGGAGTGTTTGTGTTGTTTGTGCTGTTGTTATTTACTGTATGAGGTTTTGTTCATGTTCTCTGCTCTTATATCTCTTTTTTAACAGGTGCTCTTTATTTGGTTTCGTGGTGGTTTCTTTCTCTGTCCAGTTTTACTCAGTTCTGGTTCTAGATATTGTTCCCATTATAATTTTCTCCATGGTATTATTGTTGTGTGTGTGTGTGTATTAGTCATATTGTCTTGTGAGGGTCTCAACCACCTCCTTCCCCTTTCACTCCTTTCTTCTCTCTTCCCCCTCTCTTCTCCTCCCCCCTGTCGCCTTGTGTCAGGTCCAGCATTGAAATGTGTTTCAACAAAACTCAGAATAAAGACAGTAGAATATCAAAGAAAGCCTTGTATACTTTATGAAACTTCCTTTGGCAAAGCAAATTTGTTGAGCATCAAAAGGAGCCAGACTACCATTCAGCTGTCAGGATGCTGGACAAGACAAGTTAAAAAAAAAAAAAAGATATGATATCCATTTATTTCACTCTAGCAGTTTTAGCTCGCGGCATCAAATGGCATTTCACAGTCTGTCACTTCTTGTCGCTTGTCGTTTAGAGTCAGCTTCTCGTCCCTACTCTACCTGGTAATATGGAGACTAAAGTCAGGAGAAAGCAGCAGAGTCCTGTTTGAGATTTATTTAAATTATACAAGATGTGGAGAAAGATAGAAGATATGACAAAACTAAAACTAAACTAAACCAAAGCATTTAGGAAAAAGAATTAAAACTAATAAAAACTAGCAAACCTGCACTAAAAATGAATTAAAACTAAATGAATTGGAGAAAAATAAAACTAAACTGTAATAAAAAATCCAAAACTATTTATAACCATGTACTGGACACATCACCTTCAGAATAGCTCATGACCAGTATTGCTCATGAGATATAAGCAATACTGAATTCACCGAAACTACAAATGCCAATTCTGAGTCTTGTGCAGCTTTAGGGTCTTACTGTGAAGTAGAAAGCACATGAAGAAAACCTTCACAGCCCCTGTCATGACTCGGTCAGGCTGATGATCCAACAGAGATGAACTGCAAACAGCAACAGAAAATGACATCACCAGCCGTCTATGCTTGTCCTGGCAGCTTAAAAACATCCAGTTTCAGGTGGACATTTTTTCTTAGTAAATTTAACACATTTAAAATAAGCAAAAAAATGCACACATCTTGGAGCAGACAATCCACACATTATCAGCACTATAATATTCAGGGTGTCCATAAAGTCTCTTTATAATTTAACAAATGAAAAGTAGATATTGAGGTGTTTTTACCTCATTTAACCCTTTCACGCGTGATGTTCACATTAGTGGACACATAGTTTAAGCTCACTTTCCAAAGGGTTATAAAGGCAATATATTCTCCAAACCACATGGGGGCAGTTTCTATAGACCCTAAGCAATACAATGAAAAAAGGATCATCTTAGTTTTAGAATTGTGACTGCTCATGAAGTTAAGCTCCTAAGACTCAAGACACAAGCTATGTTTGTGGCATTATTAAAAATAAAAAAAAACTGTCCACCACAAAGGACATTCCATTAAAAAAACATCTGAAAAAAAAAGGTAATATCATGATGTTTTTTATGTTTATAAGTTATTTAATTTAAAAGCCTAAACTTGTACTTTCCTAGGTCTCAGGAGGTTAAATATATTTTTGATAAAAAGCTTATTAAAAAAAAAAAAAATCAAAATGCATTTAAACTTAAGCCAAATTTTGAGTTAGAAAATCAATCTAAAAAAAAAATGTATGGATACTATTTGTTAATAATTCATGCATGAAAGGGTTAATCCATCTCTACATGGGCACCATTAGTTACATGAAGCCCATCCAGATGGTACTGGATCTGTTTCCATGTTGGCTGTATCATAGACACATTAATGGTGTCAATGACATCAGTGATCTTTTATTTCAGGTCGATAATGTCTTGTGTCTTTATCTCCCATGCCTTATCTTTGTTTGATACACAATATCGTTAACATAACCCCATAGAAACAAATCCAGGGCAGTAATATCTGGTGAACGAGGTGTCCAGAGAATTGGACCATCCCTTCCAATCCACCAGTGTGTAAATGTTAGATTTAGGAACCCAACAACATGCAGTCCAATGTGGTGGTGCACCATCTACCTGGAAAATAATGGTTGGCCGAAGATCACCCAGTTGTGGTGACACATAATCCGTCAAAAGGTCAAAGGTCAACATTTGCACTAATTAACCCCTTGTTGAAGAAAAATGGACCAATGATTCAACTGCACATGATGCACAATGTGATTAAAACCTTTGATAAACACTGAGCACATTAAACAAATCTGATGAACATATCTCATCAACTGCTTTTCTAAAACATGTTTGAAATTGTGAAGAGACTTTGTGGACACCCTGTACAATTCAACCAAAACTGAGGAATTAGTTTACAATTTACAGCACGAGTAGTTGTATATAGTCAGAAACTGAAAGTATATGAATGTAATGTGTCTCAACTAAATCTGCTTCATTTTACCACTGTGTCATTGTTTACAGATTCAGAAGACGACATCACAAACGTATTCAGATTCACAACTTAAACTCATAGGAGTTTCATGTGCTCTTCATCAGCTCAGGAATCTATACTTGAATGGCTGGTGATGTTAAAAACAGTACAGTTGTCTCTTTTTTCTCTTTTTATTTTGACTTTCATTTTACCAGGCAAACATTAACCCATAAAGACTCTGTGCTACTTTTATTTCTGTTCTCAAATGACTGACACATACAGAAAAATGCATTCATACAATCATTTTAGTGTATTTATCATCATTTATTTTAATATTATCTTCTATATTTTGCATGTTTTTCCATGACAATCATGTATTTTCCATTACTTTAGTGTAGATGTTCATAAAAGCTCAGAGTAAATTCAAGTTTATTAAAAGAGAAACACCAGATAGTAATTTATTGATCATGTTGATGATCATAAAGTTCAGGTTAAACTTTCAGGTTGAAGTATATCAGAAACAGAGAAAACTAAAGAAATTTTTTTTTTTTTTTTTGTGCAAAATACATTGTGAAATGAAAATAAACCCAGTGTGTCCATCCACTGTCATTGATCCAACTCCATAGATTTTACCGGTCAATCAGTTTTGTAGAACATGACAGTGTTTCTATGGTAACTATGGAGCCTCTTAACATCCAAATGGGTCATATCTGATGACCATGAAAGGATGAAAAAATGTATTTTACATAAATAATTTACATGTATTGATAGGATTAGTGGACCAATAAGTATTAAATGGTTTAGATCAGTAGATACTTTCGGTCACCGGTGGATATTTGGGTCTTTATGGGTTAATACAGAGTGGTAGTGTTTGATTTAAAATACTGCAATGGGTTAAGAACTGTTCTAATTAATAATATCAGTGACACTTGAAGGGAAGAGAGAAGAAGAGGGAAACAGAGGTAGATTCAAAATATTCTATAAAAATTATACTGAAAAAAAAAAAAAACCATGAATAAAAACATTTTCTGGTAACATGTCATTTGTTTCCCACTGTGCAATGACATACGTTTTGTAAGATTGATTGTGAAGGTCTTATGTCTAAGAAAAGGAAGAAAAGAGATGAAATCCTGTGTTTCTCTCTGCTCATATATTGTATTTTCACTTTCCAGTATCCAGGTGAGCATATTATGAACACTTTGCACTTCATGTTACAAAAGGTCATATTATTTTTCACAATTTGTAGAATTTAAAAGTTTTTCATTTGTGTATGATTTTTAAAATTCTGACCCTGCCACTAAAATCAGCACATTATAAACTGTGGAAAATTATACTAACACCCTTCTCTGAAGTGAGCAAAAAAATGTAGAATTAAACATTTGATCCAGAACAAATAATAACAATAATAAATGATGTTACTATTTATCATTAACTTATGCCAGGTTGCAAAAATAAAAAATAAGTGATCCAATTTTTATGTAGAATATTGGACCAAAAAAATTTTTTTGTTATCAAAAACATACTTTGTTTATATTACAAACATGACATTTAAAGGGTTAAAATGACCGTTATTAAGTATTTGGTATTTTTGTTTATGGCTCAAATTAATAATAAATAAACAGTAACAAACTATGTGACAAATGTTTCCCATTACTACTGCATTGCACAGACATTTTTAGTGATTAGAAAAACCTCTATGTGCAGGAGAGCAGAGTAAAATCAGGACAGAAATACACATGTGCATGATAGAACTGCACAGATAAAGGCTATTTCAGAGTTAACTTGATCTACAGTATGAATAAATAACTAAAGGAGTCATACCTGAAAACTGAAAACTCCAGTCTTACCTTATAGCCAACAAAGACGTTCAGCATTCGATACCTTTATTTTCTGGAAAAACAAACAAACAAATGTGAGTTTTGAACTATACATGAGTCGTCATGGAGGATCCAGTCATTGATGGAGCAGAGCAAACCGCATCAGTGGGTCAGTGTGAATACTCCAAACACACAGTCATGTCAGGCTGCTGGGAATGGACAAAACACACGCACACTCATAGAAATGGGGAGTGGCACAAAAAAGAACCAGTGTTCGGAGTCGAACTAATGCACATCCCTGGTTAGTTTGGTTTCAATTGGACATGAACAGGATATCTTACAGCTGCAGACATGATGTGTCCCAATATTTATGTCCATATAGTTTATAAACATCCATATTTTCTCAAGGTTTAATGTTAGATTTTTCTTCCTAAGTGAGATGTGAAGAAAGTGTGGATGAAAATTAATATTTACAGTCAGAGCATGAAAAATATTTTAGAAATTTAGAGGTAGAACATTGAAATTCACAGTCATGAATTAATAATTAAAAAAAAAAAAAAAAGGAAAAAATAAACCTCAATATTGAAAGAAATTACCGTAAGTCAAACCATCTCCGAGGTATTTTGGAAGCAAAAATAATTTAAGCCAAACAAACCAATGCAATGATATGCATCACAAATGTATCATAAACTACATTATGGTATTGTCATTTTTGTATCCCAGATGCCTGTTAGAAAAGAAACACCTGAATGCAACGTGTCCCAATACTTTTGAGCAGTTAGTCATGCAGCACATTAAATCCTGCCTCCCTGCTAACCTGGATCCTTTACAGTTTGCCTCCAGGACAAACCGTTCCACAGAGGATGCCATCCCCACCACACTCCACTCCATTCTGTCCCACCTGGTGGATAAGAACACCTATGCCACACTGGAAAACATCTAAATCTTATCACGTGTATTTGTCTCATTTCTATTCAAAATATCTAATCACAGTTAAAATAAGACATAATCACCTTAAGAGTAAATTTTCAGTGAGAACTTTAAGCAAAAGAAATGTTGAATTAAGCAAAAAAAATCTGCCAATGGAACAAGTGAATATTATCTTGGTAAGATTTCGTGAAATAAGATTTTCAAGATCTATTGTCTTATATCTCACTAAAAAGTAACTTCTTAGGTGATTGCGTCTTATTTTAAGTGTGATGAGATATTTTGACTAGAAATGAGAAAAATGCATTTGGTAAGATTTGGATTTTTGCAGTGCAGAGTCGTCTTCCTTGACTTCAGCTCGGCCTTTAACGCCATCATCCCACAACAGCTCGTGGAAAAACCGGGGTCATTGGACATGGATACTGGCATCTGTAACTGGGTACTCAGCTTCCTGACACAGAGGCAGCAGACAGTCAGGATGGGGAAAAGAACATCTAGCACCATCACTGTGAACACTGGGTCCCCCTGGGCTGCGTACTGAGCCCCCTGTTGTTTAGTCTACTTCTACATGATTGTACTGCTTCCCACAACACAAACAAGATCATTAAGTATGCAGACGACACGACTGTGGTGGGACTCATCAGGGACAAGAACAAGGCTGCATACAGGAGCAGGTGGAGCAGCTGACACGGTGGTGCAAATGGAATGACACCAGCCTGAACATCTATGGCACAATGGTCTGACACCTCCATGGACAGCTTCCAATTGGACGAAGGTGGGACAAGGTGGTCACGCCATGTACTGCTCAGTCCTGGTAATTCATGGGGAGAATAAATAATATGGAAATCAAAAAGTGAACCAAAAATTGAAATTCAGTTTGAATGAGAAAACTACACTAAAGATTATATATATATTTTTAAACTATTTAAACTATTAAAAAAAAACATGGTTAAACACACACAACATAAAACAGAAACAGCAAGGTCAGGAAGTCAGAGTCTATATGTCACTCCTGCAAAGGCGGGTTTGAGCAGGTAGCATTTTGAGGTTATTGAGCTAAGAAGAGGTTTGAATGATGTTGAAGCTTACAACTGTGTAAGTCCAAATTATACCTCACACTTTGCCATATTTGGACAGTTTGTCACGACTATTAAGGGTTCTCCAGCAAAAACTAAAACAGTTCAAAGACCA
Source organism: Ostorhinchus rueppellii (assembly GCA_030068375.1). Taxonomy (NCBI): domain Eukaryota; kingdom Metazoa; phylum Chordata; class Actinopteri; order Kurtiformes; family Apogonidae; genus Ostorhinchus; species Ostorhinchus rueppellii. Next base: position 5,738,587 of record JAQQZY010000009.1, read on the forward strand.
CATCAGTACAATTTGACAACAAAACAGATGTGTTTTTCTAATCCTGGTATCTGTATTACCAAACCCCCCCCCCCCATTAGTTGATTCAGTAGAGATATGTCCATTGAGTATGACGTTTAGCAACAATTGAAAGATGAAACTGGATGGTGGAGATCACACAGTACGTTATGAGTGACATTGGTTGTTTTACTAATGACGTTAACATTAATGGTGTGTAGCTCAGTACTGTAATATTGACATCTCTGGTACAGATCTTTACACTCTAGAATCAATTCACAAATCAAAATATTGATACTTGGGTCACTTGAGGCAACGTACATCAGGAACATAGTGAAAAGTAGAAAGGCTATTGGGATTCTGTACAAATTATATGCAATTAGTGGGAATGACTAACTCAATAAGATAATCAACTAAGATAATTGTCAGTCATGGTTAAAATACCTAAAATCCCTATGCATTTTGTGGTAAAAGTGGTGTAAAAATCTCAACAGAGTGTGTTGGATACATAGAATAAAGGTAAAATATAGAAAAGGAACTTCACATGACGATCTGCATGGACCATGGACTTGGACTGATGGACTGGACACTCATATTCCACAGTTCCAGTTACATTTACACAGTGCACCAACCCATATACTTAACGTACAGTCAATCAGTGGTACTACATATGTTATGACGTGTACCTACGTGGGAGCTGTAAGTGGTGTACAGATGAATGACCTGTGTCACCAACCCATGTAAGACAATTAACCATTCTGAAAGCCCTGGATAATTGTTCTAAGGGATGTTTAAAAAAACAGATGCTTAATAACTGCTCCCAACTCTGATGTGTTGGGGTTTTTTGGTGTTTTTGGGTGGACTGCATCTTATTTTGTCCAGAGGAAACAGAATGCCTCACTGTCCTCATCCTCTGAACATAGTGCTTCAATTTAACTGGCACCCGAGTACAAAAAACCCCAAAAACAAAGAACAGATTTTATTCAATAACAATAAAGAATCTGGCACTTGTGGCTGTTATAGAGTAAAAAGCTTTTTTTTTTTTTTTTGTTTGTTTACAAGAAAGGAAGTGAACAAGCAGCTTGAAGAAGTCATATACTGTATGCCTAGCCTGCGGGACTCCAGAGGCAGCTGAGAGCTACCAGCAGGCCAAGTGGACGTGGTCTGGGACACTTTAGAGGCAAAAACCTTCATGTGGGAGAAGTCTGGATATGCCAGGGAATGCTCGGCTTCCAAAGGATTCTGCGATCAGTCCGGCTGAAGTCACTGTGTCATGCAAACAACTATGCAGTGGTGGAGGCCCAAGGGTGGATGTATCTGTGTTTCTCTGTCTACCGGTCTGTCTCAAGTACAAAAAGGGAGTGAAACAGTGTAAATTCAAAGTCATAGTATGGTCCTTTTTAGAGGTATCAGTAAGACTGACAATGCAGTGTAAAGGCCTACAAATGACTAAAGTCAACTAACCCTTCTGAAACAGGCAAGAGCTGTAATTGTGTAAATTTTAACCCATCGATACCTGATGCTGCGCAGCATCAGACATCAACAGGCAGTGATGGCAAAACGAGGCTTTTTGAAGTTCTAAACCTTTTTGAACCAAAGTGTGATAAATTGGTTCACAACTCGAAGCTTCATTCAACTCACTCTGGTGACATCTACTGGAAACAGTGGTTGTCACAACCAAAGGAAGCCCTGCAAATGTCTCCTGTATAATAAGACTTCTTATGTATGTTGGTACAGCTACTTAAATGATGTGGCTTGCATTTGTTGTTTGTATCTTATATTATATCTTATACATTTTGAAATGGTTTTGGGCTGAATTGGATATTTTCTTTGGGATTGCAGTTGATGTACTCGTAATGTAACAACTCTGAGGTATGATGTAAACTGTTGAGATAAGAAAAATACAATTGTAAAATGCAGCCACATGTCCATTAGATCACACTCTGGAACAGCACTTTTTACAGTGAAATAGATCTTTTAGCCAAGTAACCCCAACTCTGGCTTCCACACTGTTGATTGAAAAAAATGTGGATTTTTTTTTTTTTTTTTCCAATGCTCCAGTGCTAGAGGTGACAGTTTTTATTTTTCAACACTTTGTAAACAAACATATATTTAACTTTAATATGTTCAAAATAACAAATCTTTATAAACAAATTTTGTGTGAAAGGTATAAACTGAAAAGTGCCCTCTTTCATTGATAAGAAAAATAAATTAACCTTTCATCAACAAAAAAATTAATCACGAAAATGAACTCATCTTGAACAGTATAAAATAGAAATATTGTTAAAATGTGACCAAATCTTAAAAACAAGATGATACAAGTATAATATATAATAATATATATTAATATGAAAAAATACAAACATTGAAATTATATATAAAGTCAGGAGTGTCAATTTTGTAATATGAAAGTATTAATTGTGTTTTATATTTCAGCATCAATTCTCATTGTTTATTTTGTATTCAGTACATGATGACTTATTTAATGTATTTTTTCCCCTGGGCTTCTTCCAAGTAACCCCATACCCCCATTGGAGAAAGACTACACTACAACAGTTATGACAGTTGGAGGAAAGGAACTAAGGAAAACTCTGTTTCTTACATTTGCCCAACGTTACACACCGAGTCTCAACTGACGTACGTCCTTACTTGCACAAATTATTCTGAATCCATTCACCCTGTCTGAGAACATGCAATGCTCTGTAGTTACACACATATACACACAAAAGGGTTTTAAAAAAGTTGAGTGCAAAGCTGGACACGTCCTCGTCCTCAAATATCACCATCTTGGCTACATAGTACAAAACATCTGAAACTGCAAAGGAGGAAGGTGTGACCACATCAGCAGTCACTCTACACAAAATCACTTCATTTGGAAAAAAAATGTTGTATAATATTATGCAAATAGAAGTAAAAGTTAGTGAAGAATTTGGTTGCAAATAGAAAGTTAACCAATAAAGACCAATCCGATCTAAACTGTTTAATACCTGTTGATCCACTAGTCCTATCAATACATATACATAATTGGTGTAAAACAGTTTTTCATCTTTTCATGGTCATCAGGTATCACGAGTTGAGTTGCATCGTTACTCCCTACTCAGTAACATGGCTCACTTTTTCCCCACGTAGACCGATATAATATGAAGCAATAAACAGTCATTTGAACGTGTCCTTTTCTGAACAACCATTTAATTGTGCAATGAGAACAATGAAGGCCTACAATCATGTCCATTATGAATCCATAGTAATCTAAAAATAACTTAATTCATAGAAATTTTATGTACAAAATGTCATCAATCAACAAACAGATACTGGGAGGACAGAATGATGGGAAATCCAGAGGTCCTTGAACACATCCACCAGCCATACTCATTGCTGGGTTGTTTAATTAGATGATGGCATACAGGGTGTCCACAAAGTCTGTTTATAATTGAAAACATTTATTACAAAAGCAGGTGATGAGATATGTTCATCAAATTTTTTTTCGACGTACTCCGTGGCTATCACAGTTTTTAAACGCATTGTGGATCATGTGCAGTTGAATCATTGGTCCGTTTTTCATCAACTGTAAATATTGACCTTTTAATTAAATACGTGTCACCACATCTGGATGACCTTCAACCAGTCATCATGTTCCAGGTAGATGGTGCACCACCACATTGGAGACTGCATGTTGGTGGGTTCCTACATCTAACATTTACACACCGGTAGATTGGAAGGGATGGTTCAATTCCCTGGACACCTCATTCACCAGATAGCACTGCCCTGAATTTCTTTCTATGATACATCTGACATGGAAACAAATCCAGCAGCATCTGGATGTGCTTCATGGAACTAATGGTGTCCATATAGAGGTGGATTAACCCATAAAGACCCAGTACTGCTTTTGGGGCTGTTCCGAAGTCAATGTTTCTCTATTTCTACCTTTCGCAACAGATTTATCCTCAGTTTTTAAAATAATATTATCCTCTGTATTTTTGGTGTAAGTCACATATTTTCTTACATTTAATTCACAGATCATGTGGATATTCCTAAAAACTTGGGAAAATCAAGTTAATAATAACAACAAAACAGAGAAAAATGAAGAAAAAGTTACTTTTTCTGCAAAGACATTTCTTACTAAATGTAAAACCCAGTGTCTCCATTCACTGTCATCGATCCATGGGCTTTACTAGTAATCAATATTGTAAGAGATATCAGTGTTTCTATGGTAACTACAGAGCCTCTGAACATCCAAATGGGTCACATCTGAAGACCATGAAAAGATGACAAACTGCAGTTATTTACATGTATTGACAGGAATCATGGATCAATACGGATTAAACCAGTGTTTTTCAACCTTGGCATTGGAATTCAAAATGGGGTCACCTGAATTTCTAGTAATTGATAAAAAAAATTTAAAAATTACTAACAAAAACATTTTTTTATATATATAATTCAATAGATATTTCATTATAATTAAAACACCACACACTTTTCCTCATAAAAATCAAGTTCAAATAAAATGCACAATCTAATATCTGAAAGGACGTATCTTGATTAATCTAATAATGTGACCTCATGGGTGACGACGCTTCAACCTGCCTGGACACAGTTAGGAGTCAGAAACTTGGACCCAACAGAGAATAGGCTTTGCTAAGAGAAAAATGTTTCCGTTTTGAATGTCTGGGGTCACCACATATTTGTGATGTTAAAATGGGGTCACAAGCCAAAACAGGTTGGGAACCACTGGATTAAACAGTTTATATCTGTAGATGGTTTGTGTCACTGGTGGATGTTTGGGTCTTTATAGGTTAAATGAGGCAAAAATACTTCAATATCTATTTCTCATTTTGTACCAATTTCCACAGATTTGTCTATTCATTTGCTTTTGTATTAAATGTGTTCAGGTGGAAAGTGTCTTTCTGGATGCCCTGTATGACACAAATCCAGTTGCTCATCGGTGTAGTGTGTCATTGTGTCCACCAGTCTTGCAGTGCTGGACTTCAGGCACAAGGGGGAGCTCACACTCAGGATAAAACTCTCCGTAACAGACCAGGTCCAGGCTGATCTGTGAAGCTGCTTCTGGTTCTGTGCTGATCTTCTACAGCCAATGAGGCATCACTGTTCTGTAAAAACCCTTTGGCTGCCGTGTCCCATCACACCTTTTCAGTGCCTGGACCCACCCACACGGCAGATTCACTAGTCCCAGCACTAAACTGAGCCCCCGTCCTCGATTTCAGTGAACCGGCCTCGAACCCAGGCACTTAATGCGTGTCCTGTTCAGTATGTTCACTCTTAGGTGTAGCCGTCACTTGTGAGAGGTCAATAACGGCAGTGCTCATCTGTTGCAGTGACGATAACATCCATCCAAATCCGCATGGATACAGCATTGGTCGCCACCAGGAAGAAAAGCCGGTCATATGTCTTCACACAAAATGTCAAACTGGGCCGTGGAGACTAAAAGGAAGGACAGACGGTAGATAACATCATCAGTCAAGTTGAAAAGGAAAAGAAGACCCTTTTTTCACAGGATTAAAACGTTTTTCTATCACAGGCATTAATGTGTTCAAGAGTCACATTCCTAGAGCTGGAGTTAGTTAAGAAACATCAATTATGTAATTTATGTAAATAATCATCCATTTGAAGTTTGATTAAATGCATATTTACTTTCATAAGAAGAAAAGCAAGTGTTTTTTGCTTTTGTTTGAAGGAATTCTAAGATTTTTTCCCCACATCACATTCATAATTACTGTATATTTATGGATAAATTACCACTGAAACTGCTCAACTCAAAAATGTACAAAGTGGCTTCAAAAACTTTGTGGAAAAAGGACAGTTGGATAAAAGGTTAAAGTTATGATGTTTATTTTTCAACATACGCTCCATCTAGGTCAGGGGTGTCAAACTCATTTTAGTTCAGGGGCCACATTCAGCCCAATGAGATCTAAAGTGGTAAACAGACCAGTAAAGTAATAACAGTAAAAAACATTTAGAAAATTTGCAGTTGTCACTACTTATAGATTATGAAGAGAGTCACAGTGATAGTCTAAGAGGCCAAGCCTTGGATGTCCACCAAAGGGTTGACAGATCTGAAACTCCTGCGGAAGAACTTGACACCAGGGAGCCAACATGGAAAGAAGTCCACAACATAGTGCAGAAAGCTGCCCCTGAACCAAGTGCCATACCCTAGAGATGCCTTCTGCTTCTAAACAGGCTTTGGATGCTGCTGTGGAAGGTGGTGGCAAAAGGCATAATTCCATCATCCTAGAAAAGAGCAGAGGGCTGCTTTGTGCCCAAGGAGAAGGACTCGGCTGAATTTCCCATTCCAAACCATTTCTCAATTGAGTGTTGAATGGAAGATATTCTTCTCTGTTTTGGCTAAGAGGTTAACAACCTACTTAATGAAGAACAAATTCATTGAGACCTAGGTCCAAAAGGGAGGCATTCCAGGGTTCTCAGGGTGTTCAGAGTCTGACCTAGTCTTGTGGTCAGTGGGGGCCGAGAAGATCTTCCTAACTGAACTGACGGTCCTATGGGAAGACAGTTGCGAACAGGCTTCAGAGAGGAAAATCCCAAAGTACCGGGACCTGGTCCAACAATTCACTGGTCTGACCCACTTTAGATCATACAAGTCTGGATGTGGAACCTCAACTAAAAACAATACGACATCCTTGATTAAGATTTTCAGTGTAGTTTTTGCTTTTTACAAATTCATCCCATGGACTGGTTTTGGCCAGGGGGCCGCATGTTTGACACCTGTGATCGAGGGCAATGCACCTCTGCAACCATTAATACCAGTTTTTAAGTCTGAGGGTCATGTGATTTAAACCCTGTCAAAGCTATACAGCTCTGGAAAAAACGAACATGGCCAGTCCAATCTCCAGACCTGAACCCACTTTGAAAAATTCTGGAAGAAGATGGATGGTCCAAGCCATGGAACATTGCTGAGGTTCTTGAATTTCTCTGCCAGGAGCTTCATAAAGTCATCCAACAGCAAAGGTGGAGAGCCAAAACATGTGAAGGCTGTCATTGAACATCAGGGTTACTCCACCAAATATTGATGTCTCAGCTTTTCCCAAGGTCCAACATTAGTTTGTGTTGTTTATAAATGAATATAAACTGGTTTTCTTTGCATTATTTCAGGTCTGAAAACACTGCATCTTTTTCGTTATTTTGACCATGTGTCGTGCTCTAAATAACAGTATTTTCATTTGGAATTTGGGAGAAATGTTGTCGGTAGTTTAGAGAATAAAACAAAAATGTTATTTTACTCAAATACATACCTCTAAATGGTCAAATCAGAGAAAGTGCTCATTTTGCAATGGTCCCTTATTTTTTTCCAGAGTTGTATTTTTTCTCCACATTTTGAAAGTTCCTCATAAATAAGTGCACAACAATAAGAATCCTCTGGGCCAACATGGCACTTTCTGCAACATTTGAGACCTGGTATTAGCTGAGACTCCTCACTGATCAGCATTATTATCTTTAAAACCACTACAAATTTGCAAAGTTTCACTATTGAATCAAATTAGATACAAACTTCAAATGAATAATAAAGTCAATTTCCAACCAAGATCCCACGGGAAATATAGAGAAATAGAACAAGTGACTTTCTGAGACAAAAACATATTAAAAAGTTGCTCCTTTCACACAGTTTTCTTAACTTTAAAATAAAATGTATTTATTTAATGACAATAAACATATATTATATATACAGAATTACTTGATTGTATTAATACATACACTGTTACTAACAATATGTGTAATATACTAATATGTTATTAATACCACTAGAGACATAATGAAAAAGACTTAAGTCTATCAAATGGGATTATATTTATTAAAACAATTAAATTCAACACAAATACAATTACAACTAAACATGTACCGTAAGTACTTAAATATCTGATATGTTCCATTTTCATTCAGAAAAGAACAAAATATTGAGCAAATAATTTTAGATGTGACAAAATTTAGTGCCAATAAATATGTCTTCCTTCTTCCTGCATGTGTAAAACTAAACTATAAAAGGACTCACTATGTCACTGTGATGCTATAAAGATAGATATATATTGTTAATCACACTTCTTTCAGTCAATATTACGACAGACCTACATCCAAGTACGCTGAGCTGTATTTTAACTACTGCTGTCAAACAATTACAATTTTTAATCAGATTAATCACAGGGTTGTTGTGGATAAATTTTGATTAATCATGATTAAATATCATTCATTCATTCAT
>JAQQZY010000009.1:5792649-5800149 GCA_030068375.1 Ostorhinchus rueppellii
CCGTATTCCAAAAGTATCGTATTGGGATACCGTTTCCGCCGTATCCATTTTGACGAAAGGCCAATTCGCTAAGATTCTGAGACGAATTCACGCGAATCCGTATCTGTGGGGACGGGGCCTTTGTCTCAAATTCATGATTGTTGGTGCAGAGCAACCCATTCTACGAGCAACAGCTCAAATAGAGACCATCCTCCAACAAGCCTAGGGCTAGGTGACGATCGTTGGCTGACAGTCGTAGCATATCACCAGGTAGAGTGAGGGTTTGTCTTGATTTCCTGTGTTCTCTTATATAGAGAAAACCACTCATGTGTAACCAACAACAGGATTCTCATAGAACTACTCAAATTTACAAAAGATGTGTAAAATAATCAGTAGGTAACGGTTCAGTGAGCAGATGCTCAAGAGATAAGTTTCTCGTGTGAGTAGTATTCATGTCCATCATGTTGATCAATGAGCAATTATAAAAATGTCAAACATTGTTTCAAAACAAATTGTATAACAAATGAAACTGTTAAGTTTTCATTGCCTCTGAGTCTAGTTTAGAGCTGGAGTTAGTCCCTGGGCACTTTGAGAGGCAGCCCAGTGTTACCTCTGTGTACGTACTAGGATGGTTTGAATGCAGAGGTTGAGACAATTAATGTGAACTGGGAAATTGTTTAGGAATTGCTAGTGAAGTTGAGGTACTGGTCTCAAACATTTTTATAAGCAAATTTTAACATTTGACTCAATATACTCTAGCAAAATAAACATCTTTTTAGTCTTGGTGCCTCCGTTTCATGGTCTCTTTGCTGTTTGTTGATCATAAAGATAGAAATCACATTACATAAACCAAAGGTTAACTGGTCACACACAGATTTAACCAGAAGATTTCATTAGTGGGCATGTTGTTTGTTATTTGAAGATAAAACACCCAGACTCAATAATCACTTATAAATCAGAGCACATCCAAATTAAATAAATGCAGTATTAGGTTAACGGTATCGAAAACAGGTGGTGTTACAGTCCTGTCTGATGTTGGCATACTGACGCCTCCCTTCTTTTACATGCATGCAAACATGCATCTATTAAGTGTTTTAAAGTTAGCATGCCATGTCATAATGGGAAAAATGTGAGCATAACATGGAAATGTCTCGGACCTTTGGGGAAAATATTGAAATTTACCAGATTTCTCTGATATTGTAGATTGTGTCGGTAAAATTACCAAGGGATAATTTCTTTGCAATGTTTTTTTCTACCTACATTTTCCATATTTATTCTGTATTTATGTTCAAAACCTGGATGCACCATCATGAAGTCTAGATTATCAAACAAATGCTGAGCTGCATCAACAGAATTATAGTTGTTGACACACAGGAGCACTTTAGAAATGACCTTGTCCCCTTTCTGACCCCCACCAATAGGTGAGTGGCTAAAAAGGAAAAGTGGGCCTAAGCACAGAGTACACAAAACCATAAAGTCAACACTGACCACAGCTATATTCCAGCAGCAACATACAGAACAAAAGAGTGGAGACAGTGGCATGCTCCATGTGGGTGTGACTGCTGATTACAGCCCATCACTATGCATTCAATGTGACGGCACTATAGCAAAAACATGTCACATGAAGCAAAACTGCTCTGCTGAGAGGAGGGGGCAGCACACAATACTGAATTAATCCACTGAGGCCGGACACAGGTCACATGCAGATAGAATAACAGGTAGCTCTGATCGATGGAGATGCAAAGAGGATTAGGTTAGTTATTATGTTATAGTAAAATATCTCTAATGCAGCTCTTTACATTCATAAACACAGGTTGGAAAATAAAGACATCAGAAAATACAAGGGATGCATCATCTCACCAGCCTTGTGACTGTCACAAGTCATAACTCATGAGGATAATCACTGATTTGCAGTGGTTGACAAATGTCTGTTTTATTAAAGTACTGATAGCATTTGTACTGACACATTATTTTAAACAGTGTAGACTAAAACACTTCTGTTCATTTTAATATTTAGCATCCATTTGTTTCTCTTGCATAGAAGGACGGTCATAAACTCAGTGCCACTCTGCACTTAAATGTAAATTGGCAGTTTCATCATACTGAACATTACCGTTCATTTTGCACCTTATGGTTGAATTACAGATTTTTTTTTTTTTTTTTTTTTAATTTATTGTTTTTAAATCCAGGTCCGTTTTGACACTTAATTTATTACGCATGGTGCGTTTGCTCTTGCATTCTATTTTTTTCCCCATGTCATGATACTGCACTATAATTTCTCAGTTTGGGATCAATAAATTCATCGATCCATCCTTTTAAAGACCAATGTAAGATAAATCTAACAGTTAGCAAAAAGCCAATAGCTGATTATTTCATCCCATCCCTCTTTCAATTTTAATTTAGAACCCAGTTGCTCTGGAAATATACAATCACTTTAAGACAAGTATTTATAAACTAATGAATACCTCCTAAATGTTATATTTGACCTGTAATCTTAAAGAGTAAAATATAGTATTTGGCTCCATACCTTTAAATAAGCAAATAATTGAATAGAAAAGTACTAAAACTGAATGGAAAGTGGACTGACCCAGATATACAAGTACTCTGGGTTACCTTGAACAACCCGTGTAAACACAGAGCTAACGCGGATGTGTCTTAGCTACGTGGGCCGAGGCAGAATTTCTAATATGGCAAGATATGATCTCATTGAAAATATATTTTACTTCATCAAATAAAAGTTTTACTCAGCGGTAACAGCTCTTTGCCTTTTTGCAGGCCTTAATAAGACCGAAGCCTGAAAGTCATTTTACCTGACATATCATGGGAAGTTTTGCTGACTCACACTGTTTTGAAGAATTAAAAGGTTGTGAAAGCAGTTACGGTCACCACAAGATCCTTAAACTGCATCAGTCCATGGCCTACTGAACAGTTTCTGCATTTCACTGCGTAGAGAAGCAGAAACAGATTAGAAGTGACAACAAAATGCTTCTGCACTCACTGTATGCTTGTCTGTCATCTGGATAAGGCAGGATACTGAAACCAGCCATTATGCCATGTGAACGAGTACGACAAGTCACATATTCTTCATGAGCCACAATTACAGGCTGTGGCTTCAATCAAATAGACCAGTAAAAACTCTGTTCAATAGCAGCCTTGACCTCATCACATTACTATCATATGCGCACAATGTTTCCACAGAACATAAGTTATTTTCCATCTCTTTGTTCTCATAATAGAAACAGAAAGACACAACAGAAGTCACACTTCTGCCTTTCTTTCACTGAGATCTTCTTGGAAAGAAATAGTAGTTGAAAGTACTGATCTTCAGGTACCTCCTTTCAGACAAGTAAAGTTAATTAGTTAACCTACAAAGACCCTAACTTTCACCAACAACCAGAAGTATCTGCTGATCTAAACTACTTAATACACGTTGATCCACTAATCCTATCAATCCATGTACATAATTGGTGTAAAATACAGTATGTCATCTTTTCATGGTCATCAGATATGACCCATTTGTACGTTCAGAGGCTCTGTAGTGAACATAAAAACACCTTCATCTGCTACAATTGATTCACCAGTAAAACCCATGGAGTTGGATCAAAGACAGTGGATGACATCTGTTTGACATATTTTGTTGAGAAAAGTCTATTTCTTCAGTCTTCTCCATTTCTGATACAGTAACCCTCAACTTAAATCAGAGCGGTAATGAACATCTACATGTTCAGTGAATTAAATATTGGAAAATAAATTATATTTACTGAAACAATGCAAAACACAAAGAATAATATTACAGTAAACGGTTATAAATCACTTCAGAAAGGTTACATTTAGAGGAAAAAATTAGATGGCAACTGCCACAAAAGTAGCACCAGGTCTTTATGGATTAAAATATTTGTGAGTATGTACTGGTTTCTATTGGATTGTGGAAACAAAAGCTGCAGTGGCTGTTCCTCTATATTCAAATTATGCTGATGCCAGTGTAGTTAATGTATACTAGCCTTGGGACTAGAAGTGCACCATGCCATTTGACAGATTTAATGCTCTGGACTCTCCAGTAGTGACCTTTGGACCTGCCTCATGTGGCTCCTGATGGCTCGGCGCCAAGGAGCAGGAAACTGTCGTCACAGTCCAAGTCTCTGAGCAGGAAAAGCAGGTGAGAGGAGTTTTGGCTCCAACCCAGCTGTCAATGTGGGACTGAGAAAAAGTGACAAATCCTGCCCAACACCTAGGTGACAACACATACAAGCAAATCTACCAATGTAGTGTATGTGCAACCTGGGACACAAGCCTATACATTTTAACCCAAGCATTCAACTTAAGAACAGACATTCTGTTGCGGTGCATTCTTGCAGAAAATTGGCTAAAGCGGTGATGTGAGTCAACAATAGTTTGCTGAGACTACAATGGTGGCTTTATACTGCAGAACATTTATCAGCAATCCTAAATCATAAATGGTATGGGAGCATAGGCTGAAACATTCATACCTTAACTATGATAGACAAACACCACACCAATAAAAGTTGGCATGCATTTTACGGAGCCCTTTGGACAACTAGAATACATTTAACCCATTTATACCAGATGCTGTGCAGCGCAGCATTGCACCTCCTGCCGGTTCTACAATTGGAAATTGATTCAGGCGTTAATGGATTAAAGTTACATTTAGTGGCTTATCAATGACTTCAACCACTTGAGGAGACCAATGTTTGTTAAAAATAAATAAATAAATATATAAATAAATAAATAAATAAATAAATAAGAAAATAAAACAAAAAAAAATATTTGACATTTCAAGTAGGCCTCTAATGGCCTTTTTTAAGCAATTAATCAAATTATTATTTGGTCTCTAAAAAGTGTTTCTCAAAGATGATGTCCTTAAATCTGTTGTTTGGTTCATATCACAAAGATACTCATTTTAATGTAACTGAAACAGATTCGAACCTGTTATCAATTATCAAGATTGGTGAGAAATTAACATAATAACTGACATTCATTTAATCTTTGCAGCTATGTTTCTTTGCACCTGCAGAAAATTTAACTACCGGTATACTGGAAATTCATGCAGGTGCATTTCCATTTTAGGGCATGATGCCTTGAAAACATATGGCAAGAAATCAATCTCAAAGTGATGACTCAGTTTAAGAGTTTTTCAGTTGTCCCTCAAAATGAAAGCTTCTATGTGAAAAGAATTCAAGCACTGTAGCACTGTTGGAAGAAGTATGTGGACCTCAAATGGGACTAACTCGAAAAAAAGCTCTCACGTCCTTAGGGTACATTCCAGTTCAACTGGGGATTCAGAGTATCAAGCTCTTCCTAAAGTAGTATTTCTGTCACATTAAGTCAAATTAACTTCCTCAACCCAAGCTGCAAAATTAAAAGGAAGCTGCTTTGTTCATCCACAGTAGCGAAGAGTCTAGTAAATACACTGCTCACTGGCACATCTTGAGGCTCATTAAATCAGTTGTACCAATAGTTCTATCAAACTTCTACCTGTCAACATGTCACCGCAGAACTTGTATAATAAAACAAAATGTTGCTGCCCTGACAAGAATAGGGATTGATATTGGTTTTCCAGCTTAATGTACTGGAAATGGATTGATGTCATTTTCAGCTCTGAGTTCTAAGGTAAACAGAACACCACATTATGCAAAAACTTGGATGGACTGGTTTTTATTATGGTTCAGAAGTGTTAAACTAGTACTAATGTGATCTTCACACTTAGAAGTAGGCATAGTTTTTAATTTACCAAAAGACGCATCAACAATTTAAGAAATATCAATAGAAGATCAACATTCAAATTTTCTTGACTAGCAGGTTTTACTTGGCCACGTGTCAATTAGAGATGTGGGAAATTTGCATTTGAGAAGAATATCTTCATGCTGACATCATAGATGAATCACAGCCAGTATATGTTCACATCTTGACTTGTAGAAGGAGTTGTTTTACTTTTGCAGTGTTTATGCACTTACGTACATGAATCACAGACACTTATGCTGACACCAGGAAAGAAAATAGTCTGATTTTTTAAACACTTTTTATGTTAAAGGGAGTACACACTTGGGTCACTGTCTTGTCTGATTTTTTTTTTTTAATTAGCTATGTAGAATATAATAATAACAACAACAATAATAATGCAATGCATTCTCAGTTTTCTACATCATTACACAACTACCACGCACTGACATACATAAGGAATGTCCACATTGAACAAAATTATGAGGCCAGTGAAAATTGACATCTCTACTGTCCATCAATGGCATTACTTCTATACATGCTTCTATACTATAATACATCTGCATTTATTATTTACTGAACTGACATTAAGTGAACACATGCCAATGAATGAAATCTGAATAAGCCCGGAATACATTAACTGTCACTGAACGAGTCATCTGAGGCAAAACAATGCTAAAAACAACTCCCTCAATCTCCTGCTACTTCATGACATCCACTGTGCTATGTTTGGTATTATTTTGACGGACCACAGTGACTAAATTCACTATGTATTTCATGAAAACACAAACAATGGCTAAAAATAATTTCCTTCAATTTAATTTAAGGTTTCATAAAATGTTCACGTGTGAATCAAATCATGAGCAATTTAATATAAAATTACATAAACCAAGTATAAAGCTGACCAGACTTTCATTACCAGCTTTCAGAGATTTTATATGTAGTCCTATACTGTTCAAATGACCAGAATGCAATGAATCAGCATCTTGACCCACAGTTTTTTCTCAATTTTTGGGTAGATCCTTTAACCAATAAATGTATGAGAAATGTATGGAAGTAACAGAAGCAGACTCAAAGAAACCAATGAATGGATAATTTTTGAAATACCGACTTGTCTATAGAAGTGAGCTTTTAGACATGGGCCTATAGTAATTATAAATGAGAAGATGAAGGATTAGAATTTAAAAAAAAAATAAAAAAAAAATAAATAAATAAATAAAAATCACACAGACGTCTGAGCCTGTTACTGACTGTAACTCCTCACATCAGTGCACAGATTCCTTTGGCCTGAGTAAATCCCTGGGAATTGTGATGCAAGAAAGAAACATCCATTAATGACAGCCTTGAAGGAAGGGCTCAGACACAGATTTGTTCAATGTCGGGCAAAACAAGGCGTGTTATGTTTTTTTTTTCCCCCTGCATATCTTATATGTGTGTGTGTGTGTTAGTGAGAGAGAGAGAGAGAGAGAGAGAGAGAGAGAGAGAGAGAGAGAGAGAGAGAGAGAGAGAGAGAGAGAGAGAGAGAGTCTCAACTCCCTAGACAGCACACCCCTCCCAACCCAAGGCAATCTTTCCTCAGTCATCCCCCTCTACCTCCACTCCCACCCACTCTGTTTACCCTGTATGTGCTGATGGAGGGATAAAAGGCGAGATATCCCAGGGTCACTGTAAACAAAGTAGGAATTTGTGTAAACGGAGGTAACTGTCATGGGACAAAGAGTGTTCAGACTTTCACTGATAAGAAATGAATAAACTCCCTGCATCACATTTGTTTGGGGGATAATT
>JAQQZY010000009.1:5887396-5898242 GCA_030068375.1 Ostorhinchus rueppellii
AACATGCAAACTCCACACAGAAAGGTCCCAAGGTCCTGCCCGGGAATCGAACCCGGGTCCTTCTTGCTGTGAGGCACAAGTGCTAACCACTGCACCACCGTGTCGCCCATCACAAAATACAATGTGACAAATTTAATTAAGCACCTGCAGAAGCACCACACTAAGAAGCATGAGGAATTCCAGCAACTCACCAGATCAAAAGGAGCTGCTGCTGCTGACACTGCTCAGCTAACATTGGCGGATGCTCTACAGAAATTCTAAATCAACAATATTGAATTGTTATTGGATATCGACTGACAGGCAAGGGCCCGGCCTCAGAACTGAAAAAGTTGGATTGTTGTATCCCTAATCCTGCATAGGTGTATTTTCAAACAATGATACCACTTCATATCAGAAAACATGAGTGGACAGGTGGGTGAGTCCAAGACATTGGTAGTGCATATGTGATTATTTATATTCCAAACACAGTAATGAAGCCTTGTTTTTCCCCAGGTTGTCCTTGTTTAGACTACTTTAATCAATAAAGACCCAGTGCTACTTTTGTCGCAGTTCCTAAAGGAACTTTTCTCTATTTCAACCTTTCTTAAGTGATTTATCACCAGTTTTCAAAAATATTATCTTCTTTATTGACACTTTTTGGTGTAAATCACGGATTTTCCTTTATTTAACTCACAGATAATGTAGATGTTCATGGAAACTCAAGTGAGTAAATTTAGTTAATATATCAAAACGGAGAAAAATGAAGAAAAACTCACCTTTTCACCAAAGATATTGCTAACTGAAAGTATAAACAAGTATGTTTATGGATGGATGTATGGATCACTGGCATTGATCCAACTCCATGGGTTTTACTGACGAATCAATGTTATAGAAGATGACGGTGTTTCCACAATAACTATGGAGCCTCTGAATGTCCAAATGGATCATATCTAATGACTATAGAAAGATGACACTGTATTTTACACCATTTATTTACATGGATTGATCAGCTTAGTGGATCAACATGTTAAACAGTTTAGATCAGTCGATAGTTTGTGTCACTGGTGTCTGTTGGCGTCTCTGTGGGTTAAAGACATGGAAAAAACACACAGCAGCAAATATCCAGTTCCATTTTTTCTACTCTGCCCTCAGAACTTGGTAGTTTCACCTATGTAACATGATCTGCCTTTTCCTACATCCTTATGGATTCTTGTCTGCATCTCTCTGTGACCTTGTTCTACTGAGGTCATGAAAAAGTGGTTATGAACAGAAGATTGAAGGACATTTTTTGGACTATTCCAATACAACCAATGTCTCTTGAACAGCAGTCTCAGACACCAGCTGAGCTCTGTCAGATGACAAACGCTGAAGCAGTGTTTGTCGTCTCGCTTTGAAATTCACCATTTGAATAATAGAGAAATAGACACCACCTCAAGGATGAGTACAAAGTTGTTGAAGGTCATTGATTCAGCAGAGATGAAGATGCTATTAGAACGTTTCTGTCTATCACTGATCACTCCATGGGTTTTATAACAGCATGCAACAAACACGGTTCAACATTGAACAGTTAAAAGACGCTGACGTATACAACTCTACTGAATTGCAGCAGGTTTCCTCTCTAAACTTTCCTGTTAGCACTGAATTTACTTACATTTGCAAACATCTCCGTTTGCCACATATTTACTCTTCTGACCTTCTGACTTGAACTGTGCACTGCTAATCAATTATTATCTAACACTCGGGGTAACAAATCAATGAATGATCCCACCTGTTGAGCCTGCACCACTGGCTGCAGCACCTGAAAAAGGCATTATCCCTCATGGCTTATGTATTGATTTTACAGAGCTAAGTTGACATTGTAGGAGTTCAAGACTATACAGGTATCATTATTACTGCACAGAAATGAGTCCAGAGGCAGAAGCGGAGCAGTGCACAGAAATAAGGCTGACAATGGTGTTGATAAGGTCATTTTAAGCCTGTACTGTGGCAGTAGGCTGTCCGCTGAAAGATTCCTCTGTGGTCTTTATTGATTTGAAGCAGTTCAACACTGATGTAAGGTATAATTAACACATTATCGCCTAATAAAACAGAGCTGAACTTTTTAACTATACGATATGAGCTCTTGTGCAACCATTATGCACGACCTCAGTGTGCTAGTGATGTTGCACAAGCATACATTACATAAACTAGTCTTGTAACATCATTGTAATTAAAATTTTTAGTGCCTGTTTTTTTTTTTTTTATGTTTTTTTTTAATTGTTTGTAAGGATGTCATAAAACTTGAATAAATAGATGTTTTAAAAAAAAAATACAGGTGAAGTTCAGTGTCTTTGTTTAAGTGAATCCACAGTAGGGAGGAGCTGGTGAAGAGACAAGGTTCCAGGAGAGCAGGCAGGCAGGTATCCAGAGGGAACAAGCGGGGGAACGTGCAAGGTGGAGACAGGTGACGTGGCATGGTAGTTGGCCAGGCAGAGGTCTGAAACAGGAACATGGAGGAAGGAACATGGGAAACAGGAACAATGGAACAGGAGTGTCTGATAAGTACTGAAGGGTGATGATCTGGCAGGGAATTTAAGAGTAGAGGAGTGAATATGTACTGGCAGTCTGATGAGCTGCAGCTGTGTGAAGAGGTGAAGGGAGCTGGCTGATGAGGTGGGTGTGGCTGAGGGATTGAGAGGGCGCAGACAAGTGGAAAGGGATAGGCTGAAAGGGTGTGGCATGGTGAAGGAGAAGATAACAGACACGTAGAAACAGTGAATGTAATGAGGTGAAGCAGGGGTTAGGAAAGAAGTGGCAAAGGGACAAACTGTGACTATATATGGTATGGAAAGACAATGCCAATACATAAAAGGCCTTCCAACCTTGGGGAAATTATACGAGTACCACTTGTTGTTGACGGGATCTATCGAACGGGGGGTGGGGGTGTTGGCATTGTGGTGTGACTGTTAGGGTTCACTTTTTAGAAGATTAAAAAAAAAGTATGTATTAGGGGTATTGTATTAGGGGTGTAACGGTATTTGTATTCGTCCCATACTGTCACGGTACAGGGGTCACGGTTCGGTACACACAGTTACACGACGAATACATGAGTGAGTAAAAAAACCCAAAAACGCGAGTTCTGACTCCAATCTACGTGGCGGTAATGAGACTAAAAGCTGCCAGCGACTGCTGACCACAGAAGAAGAAGAAACAGGTACAAACAAAAACAATAGAAGAAGATATTACAAACAAAAACAAACAATGAGAGATGCAGCGTGTGGAGTTGGAAGACCTGCCAGCTTCGTATAAATCGGTCGTGTGGGAAAACTTTGGATTCCCGGTACAATACAGCAACCATGGGAAAAGAGTGGTGAACCGGACAGACTGTCTGCCGGCGATGTTTCGCGGAGGTGGGGTACATGGCTGGAAATACATCTAACATGCTGACACACATGAGGCGACATCATCCCGACCTATCCATCACTGGTGCGAGGAAAAAAAACATCTATGGTGCAAAAGCTTATCCCCTGGCTCTTCACACTTCACCTCTGAAGCTCTCTCTCTCTCTGATTAGTTAAAAATCCTGGTTATACTACAGCAGTTAGTGATGAAGTCAGAATGATCATGCACATTTCCCTATACAAACTCAACATACACGTCCACAGCTTTTGCGTAGTTTAGAGAGGTAAATCTTACTAGACAATGCTTACAGTGATGCTAGACAACAAGCTCGGCAAGAATATTTTCTGCTGCTATGTGGTCTAGATTTCTAGGCTAATTTTTCCCCACTCTGAAAAACACTTCTCTGAGCTTCTCTATCAAGTCACAAAGTAATGCGGTCACGTATATGACCGGCAATTTGCAATTACAGCTGTTAATCGTGTATTTAACCCCTTACCTCCTAGAAAAACACTAACAATTAGCCAAACTCTGCATCAGATTAAATAGACTCTTCTACATACTGAAAACAGTATCCACAGAGGTGATACAATCTCCACTCAGATCACTTCAATCAAATTGTGTTGAAAGGCAATTACTGAATTACCTCCCAGTAGGACTTAAAAAAAAAAATCATCAAGAAAATAAAATATCAAGCACTGCATCTATAATTGACAACAGTTATTGCAACAATGAAACTAGCGAGTGAATAAAGAAAGTCAAATGTCTTCATCACTTCATCAACTTCATCAACAGATAACTGGTCTATTGGTTTCTGTTCATCACAGGGGGGAATAAAATCAACACATTTTTAAAGATGACAACCGCTACAGAACTGCACAACTCCATACCTGTCTGAAACTCAAGTGCAGCACCGGGTTCCCCCAGGTCAAACCTACAAATGTTGCTTGATTTGAATAAGGTCACGCTCTTACATGGTCATATTTGGCTAAAGAAAGATGGTTCAGGAACCATTTTACTGTATCTGTATTATGTCCTTTCCTTTACAAGTCTGACCGCTTCCATGAGAAAAAAATTGAGCAGTATGTCAGTTTTGTATCTTATAATAACCGCAGACGTGCCATCCATTCTGAAGGAAGTTACTTTGAAACTCATTTAAACCCCTTCATTTGCTCCCACTGCTGATATTTTTCTAATTCCTTTAATACTTCCGTGTTATTACTTATTCATGCATCATTTAAGACAAGAAACTTTCAGAGCCTACTGAGTTTCATCATACTTTAGCAGAATTAAAATGATGTTTTAAAATGCAAAGGTTCAAATTTGCAAACACTTTAAGCCAGGTAATGCAGCAGAAAGAGACTGGCATTTGGGATAAGAACTTGTCCAATTATTTTTCCCATTATGAAAGAAGCTTTAACCTTATCAAACACTGTTTTTCATTACTAACAAAACCAAACATTTGGTTTTCCAACTGAAGCCTTTGTAAAGTTGCTTAACGTATAAAGACCCAAACAGCCAGTAGTGAAACAAACTGATCTAAAATGTTTAGCCTAATACCTGTTGATCCATTAATCCTGTCAATACATGTAAATAATTGCTGTGAAATACAGTTTATCATCTTTTCATGGTCATCAGATATGACCCATTTGGACCCATTTCAGAGGTTCCGTACTGAACGTGGAAACACCATCATCTTCTACAACATTGATTCACCAGTAAAACCCATAGAGTTGCATATATGACAGTGAATGGAGACACTCGTTTATACATTCAATTGGCAAGATCTTTGCTAAAAAAGTGATTTTTTTCTTCATTTCTCTCTGTTTTGATATAATTAACTTTGAATTTACTTCAAGTTGTCATGAACTGTGAGTTACATATAGGAAAAAAAACATGATTTACACCAAAAAAAAAAAAAATGCCATTAAAGAAGATAATAATATTTGAAAAATAAATTGGTGATAAATCAGTTAAGAAAGGTTGAAATACAGAAAAAAATTATTTGGAAACTGCTACAAAAGTAGCACTGGGTCTTTATGGCTTAAACCTAGTGAGTTTTGTATAAATGGATTGTTGTTTGAGAAGCAGGTAAATACACACACAAAAGATTTAATCTGCAGCATGTGGCAACGTTTTTATGTTGTGTCATCCAAGTAAAAGACATAAAAATGACAGACACAGTCCAGATGTTTCAGACGCTACAAAATGAGCCAGCATAATTAAAGCTGCAATTTTACACGCAACTCCTTGGGCCCCGTTTCTCATTAGAACTAAATTACCTTTTACAGATTCACATTCATTACAGGATGGGGAATGTCTAATTTAAGTTTGAGCTGCAGAGAGCAATAACTTCACTTAGAATTCATGGCTGAAGACATAAACAGCAGTATGAAAAGAAATGCAGAAGTAAAACTGCATTAAAAACCAAGGTCACATCATGTGTACTCTGAGTAAACCTGTAGAGATAACACGTGGAGCAGAAAAAATACAAAAACAAAATGTTATGATTGTAAAACAGACCACTCCTTTCTGACCTAATGACATACATAAGCTACCTAATATCTACCTTTTTATGACATTTGGTGTGACTGTTAATGATGTTTTGTATGGAATAGTTATTTTTACTATGCCATTATTATTTACATAAGGACCCTCTTGAGTATCTCACTTCATTTTCCCTCCGCTATTATGTCAGTTTTGCGTCATTTCCAACATTTATTCTGATTTGTTTCTTTAAAAACGCATTTGGTAAAATGAAAAATGAAAAGAGTAAATATAAGAAGAATGTTCCATGTTGAATTGAATCCTGCTCCTCACGGTGCTTTTAATCAGAAATTAGGTTCATAATTAATTAACTATCTGAAGCTTTTCATTGTAGAGTAAGACACACTGACTGCCAGGGTATGAGCGAGCAGTATTGGCTGGTTTTAGCCAGTATCAATAAAATAAAAATAATAATACTGGAGACTTTGATTGTGTTGACTGTGTACCATCAATAAACTTATAAGTGTACTTGGACTGATCATGCTTACAGCATTAACTGTGCTTTGTGTATAACAAATTCAGTAAAAAAAAAAAAAAATAAATAAATCACCATAAATGCATCACACTGGACCTTGTTATTAGGTGAATTACAGGTGAGGGCAGAACCTATGGGGTACAGCCATTGCCAGCCAGAAGTGATGTATGAGCATTGATTGCAGGTGATTGAGTGCGAGTAAACAAGCAGTAGTCAGTGAGTGAGACTGAGTGAAAAGCATGCGTTTGTGCTCGTTCTTTGTGCAGCCATGTTTTGCACTCCACCATTGTCCTAGCAATGTGATATCATGAGATCACATAATTATACATACCACTTTTAATTGGTGTGTTATCTGTGCGCATTATAAGCTTTCCGTGTGTATGTGTGTGCCGCATCAAATACAATACTGAGGGTTAGAGTTAGAGTTATGTAAACCAGAGATCTTGGTGTAAATTGACACTCAATCAAATAGCGTTGAAATACATGTGGAAGGTTGAAAATATTAACTTTTGTGACATACAACACGATTTCATGAGATCAGTATCGTCTAGAAGTGGGCAATATGGCAGAAGTATCATATGATTTTTTAAAGAATAAAATCACGATCGGTATCCTATTATTGTATATCCAGTTTTTTTAATTTATTTATTTACAATTTTAATACATCTTGCATTTGGATCTTCAGATTTGTACAGCACTTTGGGCACTCTGTGCTGTTTTAAGTGTGCTATATAAATAACCTTGACCTGTAATTCTATATTACTGATTTTTTTTTTTTGGTTTGTTTTTCAGCACATCAACCAAACCTGGTCCATGTCGTCCATTCCTCAAATGTGTTCAGGTTGTGGTTGATATGGGCTGAAACCAGGATATGCTTAGGATGTTTGATACTGATCATGAATAATTGTGCTGGTTTGTAGTTTGAACAAATTGTGGAATCAGGTATCAAAAAAAGATATTGCTTATGTTTGGGTTGATTTGAAATGTGGTTGTATTTTCACTCAGACTTTGCACATCAAAAAACATGATGCAAATGTCAAAAATTCAAAGAGAATATCAGAAAAAAGTCTTTAGACATGGAGACGTTGGTGTATTGATAAGCTAAATGCAAATAAATGTAACTGCTAAAAGATCTGTCAAGTGTTTTCATGTGTGGACCAATAAGGAGACTACAACTTTGACTGAATGAGGGAAATAAGCAAATCCTACATCAGACTGATAGAGCAATAAATGATAAAGAAAATCTGCAGAGAAAGTGACACAACAAACCATGAAAGAGTCTGAAACAGTGTTATATGAGCCACACCGGAAGTTGAGTTCAGAGGCAAAAACTAAAATGAGCTTCAGGGTTTATTTTTTGTTTTGTTTTGTTTTAACAAAATACCTGTTAATGCCACGTCCTCAATCAAGAGCCCAGATATTGTTAGATTTAAACCATGACAATAATGATGATTCATCTAATAAGAATAAACAATACATTTGGGTTTCCTTTTGTAGATGTTATGAATAGTTAGTTAGTAGTAGTCAGTTAAAAGTTGTGATTCCTTTGGATAGAAACATGCCTTATATTGAATTAATACATTATGGACTGTAACAGATGAGCAGAAGGGCCCTGTTCTATTTGTTTTAAAATAAAACAACAACACAGTAAGAACAGTAGTCAAGAGATCAATATCATATTTGTGAGTTCTGCCACAAAGCTCAGCTTAGTTTTAATCTTCCTCTGCTTCATTTCCTGTTTTTATTTCATCTTTCTATGAACTGACCCCTTGGTCTTTCAATTCAGTGCCCTTCTGTCCGGTAGCTAGTGGATATCCTGTTCTAAATCTCCCATCAATAACATCCTCCAGCTCTGTCTCTCGTCCCCCATTCCTTTCATCTTATCTCCTTCGCCCTTAGTCTAATCTCGCCTCATCTTCCTCTGTCTGTGAAGACACTTGACAGGTCTATTACATCCTTGGCCTAGTCTGCCCCCAACATCACGAAAAAAATAGACTCCTTCAAATGTTGCCCCAGCTTTACTAACACTATGAGTTGGCCTGCAATAAATCTTTTATTTCTTTCACTCAGAGCAGGAATGAGTCATGGCCACTGGGAATGTTGTGGAAGTTCTACTGCAGTATAATCAGCTCACAGCTGACTTATGGCCAGAAAATACCCACTGTTGTCTCATACTTCTCAGCCCCAGTCCTCCTTTCAATCACTCCCAAAGTTCTCAGTTTTTAATGAGCACCCAGACACTAAAGGCAACAAATAACCACCGGGCAATTTATGAAATTATACATCACAAGAAAACTCATGAGCCTAACTCTTGACTTTCTAAATGATGACAGTGCATCAGTTTCAAAGAGGAATCAATTAAACAAGCGACGAGAGACAGAGACTTTTCCTCATGGCAGGGCTATTTTCTTCCTTTGGCAAATCCAAATGATATGTGGAGCAACTCTGTTTCACCCACATGCTAGTAATCATAGTCAATTAGAAATATGTGCAAATCCACAGTGCCAATTATGATTATGAGATGACTTCTTCAGTGATTTGTGATGCCTCACTAGGAGTGGCATGTTACACTTTCAGAACACCAACAGAAAGTTAACCCTTTATCGGACAAGTGACTGTTTTTGGTCATTTCCGCATGCATTACAAGAACAGCAGTGACAGTGCAGGCAATGAGACAACAATCTCAGGTCAAATGTGGTCTACAGGGTCTGCAAAATCCGCCTCTGCATGAATTGTGAGTGTACCTGCTTTGCTAGGTACCATGAACTAATGGTACTAATGTAGTTAGGGTCCCCTATCTATAAGCATTCTTGCTTCCTTGGGGTTCCCTTTCATGTATATCTGTTGTAAACTGTTCATGTATAATATATTTTTCTTTGTCAGTGCATGAACAAAATATCTGAATGTAACTAATGATGTTCACAGTGATAATGTCTATGGACAGATGTCTGGATCAGCAGTAATGTTGTTGTAATATTCTAAATTAGATGTTCTTTTCATGTTACATGTGTTTTTTTACCTCCGCCAAGGAGGTTATGTTTTTGCCGGCATTTATCTGTTTGTCTGTCTGTGTACAAAACAACTCAAAAAGTTATGGACGGATTTTGATGAAATTTTCAGGATAGCTTGGGAATGATACAAGGACCAATCGATTAGATTTTGGTGAAAATCAAACTCTGCCTTGGCGGAGGTCTGCGTAGTGGTCTGCTAGGAAAGTGCTCAGAGAGTGCAGACCTCTGCCAAGGCAGTGTTTGATCTTCACCAAAATCTAATCGATTGGTCCTTGTCGAAGGAATCCGTCCATAACTTTTTGAGTTATTTTATACAGACAGACAAACAGACAGACAGACTACAAACAGATGAACGCCGGCACAGGAATGATACAAGGACCAATCGATTACATTTTGGTGAAGATCAAACACTACCTTAGCGGAGGTCTGCACTCTCTGAGTGCTTTTCTAGTCTTGTATTTTATACACACACATATCTATCTATCTATCTATCTATCTATCTATCTATCTATCTATCTATCTATCTATCTATCTATCTATAGGTTGTTTCACAAGAGATGTATGAAATGACTATGTCACGACCATCAAGTACAAATTGTCACATAAATGTTTTAAGACGTCTGCAGTGTTTATAAGTCATAGTTTGGTATTGGTTCCAACATTTTGGAACTACAGCAGAGGCAGCACTAAAAAACTGCAGGTCCTTTTTCATAAACGTATCCATACCATTCTATTATTTATTACCTCTGCCAAGGAGGTTCTGTTTATCTGTTTGTCTGTTTGCGTTCAAAATAACTTGAAAGGTTCTGAATGGATTTGGATGAAATTTTCAGGAACTGTTAGAAATGGGATGTGGAACAAGTGAACACATTTTGGTGGTGATCGGGATCACTGTCTGGATCCAGGAATTTTTTAAAGGTTTCTTTATTAGTGGGAGATAGGGCATGATGGCACTGAGTTGCATATAAGACCATTCAGCATCATCTAGTGGAGGAAAGTATAAACACTACCTTGGCGGTGGTCTGCGCTCTCCAAGTGCTTGTCTAGTTTTATTTTTTGAAAGTTTGTGGTTTGAAAGAAAAGGTTAACTAAGCCAACTGAAGGCTCTGATTGAATGTTTTTCTGGTGTCATTTTATGCATCAAAGGGTTAAATTTAACATTTTTATAGCACTTTAGAGGGGAAAACAGAATATCGAGACATATATCGTGTATCGCAATATAGCCTAAAAATACCGAGATATTGGTTTTAGGCCCCATCGTGCAGCCCTATATATATATATATATATATATACACACATACACACATTAGGGTGGTTCTTAAATTTGAAAGTTTGAAAATACATGCTCCTACACTCTGGAACTCTTCCTTATAATGATGAAATAATTCTGGTAAATTTTCATTCAAAACAGAGAATATTTATTGGTAGCTCAATGGTCTTGAAATTTTCACAAATA
>JAQQZY010000009.1:5900433-5911721 GCA_030068375.1 Ostorhinchus rueppellii
TATGTAGACATAGAAAAAAAACAAAACAAAAGTCAGGTATACAGGTTGAAATCACTTACCTCCTCTGCCGGCGGATGCGTCTGCTGCTCAGGAAAACACCGCGCGCGACAAATGTTTTGCGGAGCGGCGGAAGGATCCAATCTGATGGTTCACAGCCCAACCTCCCGCCTTGACCTCAGTCACCAACTGACCAACGCAGAAAAAAGTCCCTTCTCTGTAGTCATGTAATGTAGTGACAGTCCTCTCTTCCTCCTGCTTCTCCGTGTGTTCCTTTGAGTTCGAGGTCGCCGTGGCAGTGGGGGGTCAAGGCGGTGGAGAGGAGTCTCCCACAAAACCGCGGAGGAAAACTGACAGAAAGCGTATGGAGGAGAGTGCAGCTTGTTTATTGAAATCCACGTCTGCCTCGACATGCTGCAGTCCTATTGGCTGAGAGTATTATTAGTGGGTGTGGCCAAAGAGCTCATTTGTAAAAACCATTAGCATATTAAACAGCTGCGTACCAGTCACTACTGTCACAGGGAATCATGAACACACCAGGATAACCTAGTAAACCGGCCATAAACCACAACCATATGGAAGTGATTAGTGCTGACAATGCATAGACTGTCAACTGAGATGTACTGACTCGCAGACATTTATCTAAAACAAAACAAACAAACAATAATAATAATTTGTCTGTATTCTGGACCCACATTTACAAATACAAACCATGAGTAACTATAATGGCCAGATATTTACTGACTCTTCTATCAATAAAATGATGTGTCTTAGCTTCTTTTCTACATTGATTCTTTCTTTTCTTTTTTTCAGTATATATAAGCAATTCTTACTTCATTTTAATTTAGTTGTATCTTTTATAAAACATGGATGGATGGATGGATGTTTTTGTTTATATCATGCAATGCAGTGAAAATAACAAAAATGTATACATGCAATTGTGTGCATGTAAACAACAGAAAAATGGTTTCATTTTATTGTCTGCCTTTGTTTCTTTAACCTATGATTTTCAATTTTGCAGTGCAGAAGATATTTTTTCTCTCTCTCCCTTTATATTATTAAAGCCAAGTGGCCTCTACATGTGTGCGTGCATGTGTGTCTTGGAATTCACACAAAATCTGGGAAGAGCTGACTGCTGCAGTTTGGCATACTTATGTATTTTTGGTCAGGGAACAGACTAGCAAAAACAAAAATGACAGGACCAATATTTTGAGTGATATTAGTCATTTTAGAACGCAATAGCCTGACAATCTTGTTGTTATACCCAGAACACTTTGGCAGTGACTGCTGGACAAATATGGTACAGCATGCATGAAAACACAACAGCATAAAAACTAGCACATCTAGATCCTGTGGGTCCCCACAGGTCAACCTGCTGGTATATAGTCTATATGTCATCGTTATGTCAACTCTGTCTTACTCTCCTCTTTCTTACATTGCCTGTTTCCTGTCTCCATCCTCTTTTCTGCAGAGATCTCAGGCTCCAGAGCTAGATGTTTCTGATGTGCTGTTACTGGCCTCCCACAGGCCTAGTTTTTGACTATTTGCTGTTCTTTATCTGTCATTTTCTTTCCTCTTCCCTCTCACCTCAGGTGGCTGAGGTACATAGACACCCAACCTGAGTCCAGTTCTGTTGGAGGTTTTTTCCTTCTTTAAAGGGAATCTTTCTGTTGTTAAATACTGGCTCTCAGGGGATGTGGTGGGTTTTTCTCTATATAATATTCTACTTTAAATGTCTTAAGAGAAAATATACATAGTAATTTAGTGCTGCATATATAAAATTGAACTGAATTGAATTTGAATAGTAATCCAGTAGGAAGAAGTGATGGAACATATCTGGATAAAAATTAAAACACCAAAGATTAAAAGGAAGCAGAAGACTGTAATGTTTGCCAACAGGTAATAAGAACTGGAACCAGTAAGAACCAGAATTACAATATAGGAATTGTGCCTGCTTTGTTTTTTGATGTTGTGAAGGCATATGTCTTAAGAAAAAGAGAAACTCTTTTTCAAGGTCAATAAATTAGGTGTATATAGCAAACAACTCCACTGAGGATTATACTTTATGTTTGAGAGAACAATAAAAGTTAAAGGTAAGTATGGAATGTGTGTGTGTGTGTGTGTGTAGGGTTTATATCACAAGGACAGGGACTTATAAATCGCATATGGAAAAACAGAGAAACAGGTAAACAGATGATGATCTCTTTCAAAGATCCGAAATCTTTCAGGTTTAGGTGGTTAATGTTCTAATAATTTTGTCAGATACAAATCTCATCTGTGTCATCACAAAAACAAAAATAAAGATAAGTGTACAAACATGAATAAGATACTTCTATGGTTGTGGGACCAAGCAGGACAGTAACTTATAAATCTAAAGCCAAAACCAACTTTCAAAACCTTGACACTGAGTAAGCTCAGGCTGTCTGGACACGTAGCAGAGCTTTTAAAACATCACCAGTGTCTGAAGAGTAAGAGGAGATGGGGAGAAGCCTCTGTGAGTCAGGAGAGTCAAGCTCATACTGAGACACTGGGTTATTTTCCAAGGCCGTGGTAGACCTCATCTGTAAAAACTTTATTTTACAGGAATGTTGGGATCAGGACTTTTTTTTTTTTTTTTTTTACTGCTTTGGACGGTTAGGGCATCTTTATCAAACCCTACTGAGTCATTATCATCCATATCACCTCAGGGAGTCATTATGTAGGACACTGATAAGAGCCTGCTGAAGAAATGAAAAGATAACCGAAAACTGTGCCAAACTGAACAGTAGCACAGGAATATACGGATCAATATCAACATGAAATATTTACATCCACTCACAGTTCAAAGGCACAGAAGTACTGCTTTTTGCATCCCTCATTGTGAAGCAGTAAAAAAAGAGAAATCAGAGAATATGTTAAGGCCTGGGCATGACTTCAGCTGGACCCAAAAGCAGAGGTTGGAAGCAAAGGTCAATAGATTTATTGTTCACACAAAAACAAAAGTAAAGTTGGTGCGCAGACACTGTAGCAAGGAGGTCAGGAGGTTTGCAGAACTGGGGATGAGTAACACAAGAAACAATCTAAAAACAGTGGGCTGAAGAAGGATGGAGGACAGACATCTGAATGACGCAGAATCTGGATGTGGTCTGTGAGTCAGTTATCTTCTGAATGCTACATCCTTGAGAGGGTCCTGGGGTGCTGGAACCTGTCCCAGATACCTATGGGCGAAGGTGCGGTACACCCTGGATGTGTCAGCAGCTCATTGCAGGGTTGACATATATAGAAATGAGCAACCACACCTATGGGCAATTTAGGTGAACCATTTAACCTATGAGTTCATGTCTTTAGATGGTGGGAGGATCCCAGAGTACCCAGAAAAAACCCATGCAAAGTCCACAAAAAACGGTCCCTGGTGTTGGGATCAAGCCCAGGAGTCTCTTGCTGTGAGGTGACAGTGCTAACCAGTGCATCAAAGGTCCAAAGGTTAAAAAGGTTCAAACCTTACCTCCCCAGTGGTGGACTGACTACCATCCCTTAAGTGAGGATACGTGGAGGCAGGTGTAGCCTGTCAGCCCGCCTCCTCACTCATAGAAGTACTGCAGAGAAAACAGCAATACAGAAAATATAGAGAACCACAGAATATCTGACCACATTTCACAGCAGTATTACTTGTGTAGGCTCAGAAGTTAAGGTTTGTGTTGAAGAAATATAAGGGTTAACAGTGAGGTACATTCATATTACAGGGAATAAGTTAATTCATGTATGTTTAAAATATACTGACAGTGTTTACCCAATTAACTATTTACATTTATGTTTGTAGAATTGTTATTTACACATTTAAATATTCTCATTTGTAGAATTCAAGCAACTAAGATGATCAGTTGAATCTGCCTTTCTAAATCACCTACTGTACAGTTACCAACCTAAGTACCGCTAGCTCCTAATTGGTTAGTTTTAGTCTTGTGAGGATGTGTCAGGAACTGTTGTGGCAGCAGTGGTCATGTGTAGAAGGTAAAGCACAGTTTAAGAAGAAATCTGTCTCTATCCTGCTGTCTCATTTTACAAAGGATGAACATTAACCACTAACGAACCCTCACATTACACATGGAATAAAATTTGGGTGGAAGAAAAAACTTGCTTATTATAGATCAGCAGCATGTTTTCAGCAATAAACCCAGGAAAGTACATGCAGACTGGACGTTATATTGACGCATCTCTCAGTTTGTTTAAAAGAGGGTTGGACTTGGCTCCTACAGGGCAGAAAGAAAGGAAAGGGTGATTTTGCCAAAAGAAAAAAAAAAATAAATCAATAAAATACTGTAGGTTTACTGCACCATTAAAGTAAAGCAAAGGGAAAAACTTACTGTCAAGGTGCACAGCTTGGCAAAAATGTTGGCATGTATAGTAAATCATCTGCATAGTACGAAAAAAGGGCAAGTATGAGGGAACTGTGGATAGAAATATGAATCACTTTGATAAACACAGGGCACACAGAACGGACTCGTATGTCCAATCACAATTCACCCCTTGGCCTTCCCCCCCTAACCTTCGCCCTTGCACTTGACACTACCCCTGGTTCATTTTAGGTCCCAAACTTAAGTTTGAGCCGGTTTAAAGTATCCAAGTGACAAAAGTAGTGTAAAGTAAAATCTTAGCAACAGTAAAAAGAAATAAGTCTCTAATAAATGAGAAACCACTGATGCCTGACAAATGAAATGATATGCAGGTGGAAAAAATCATAAAAACACAGGAAAAAAGTCAAATAATATCCCACTGAGCTCAGTGTTTATTGTATAAACATTTTTCATGCAGTTGGAAAGTTTTTAATGAACCATTTTTATTTTCTTTTGTGATGCAGGAAAACAGGAGGCTGTTTCTGTCTTTGTTCAGGCAGATACTGATGTGCTTCTCTGCATCACATCAGTATAATATAGAGGTCATAATATAGAGGTAATATAGAGGTCAGCAAAGAAATTAATTTAAGGAAACATATATGGTGCTTGACAAATGTATTAGACCACCTGTCATGAAAACATAAATAACTCCATAGTTGATCAAAAACTTGTTTCAAACTAACAATTTCATTGTTGTTCATTAAGAAAATGACAAATTGGAATAACAAAATAGTCTTTGTTGACAAATAATCACCAAAAATGTCAATATTTAGTGTGTCTACCTTTGGTGCAGATAACAGCTTGCATTCTTGCTGCCATTGTTTTTATATAGTTTTGCACAGGAATGCAAGATAATAACTGGAATTGTCTAACTTCATAAAAAAAAAAAGTCATTTCTTGCTGCATTTCCCTTTGCAGTTAATAGTAGTAATTAAATTTATGGTTTTGATAAAAAATATCTTGCATATACTGGTGGATGAACCATTATAGAAACATAAAAAGATATTTTGGTAAACTGAAATACTGTTAAATTATGGCAGCAGTGGAAAACACCTTATACTGGGTGGAGCTGGAATAATACATTTGTTAAACACTGTAAAACATGTCAGTTTCCACTTCACATAATGCAACATTTCAGTTTTAAACTAAAGAATTCCAACATTGTATATGGAAATATAATGGAATGAGGCAGATTGGACCCTGACAAGTTGAAAAATAAATAATGTTACAATACCTGTGGTCCCACGATTATGTTCCTAAACAAGGGAAGAAACAGTACTCCCAAAGTATGATTAAAAGATGCTTCAATACTGGAGACACTCACATTAGTTAACTGTTATTCATAGATTAACCCTTTTAAAATTAGCATAGATTTCCTTGCTAGAGTCACTTTGCAAGTGGCCATGATGGATTTACTATTCTTTCATTACTACATGCAGTGCACGGATATTTCAGCCTGCCTTAAGACATGTTCCAGATTGCATGTAACACATCTGATTGAAACACACTGATTGTTTTGATGAAGTGGAGGTCTCAAGAGAACACACAGCTAATACAGTGCATAGGGTACTGAAGGGTTAATTAAGCTGCATCTCTCTAAATGATTATTTGCCCCCACCCCCACCACTACAAAAAAAAAAAGATTTAACATGAAGTGTACATATTTAGTCAGTTCATGTATGGCAATGGTTTCTGTCAGCTGTTTATCATTTGGAAACATTAAAACACTGTTTATATCAAGAGTTAAAGTCATAATTTATTAGTATGTAGATAAAACATTCCTACTGACCTAATACCCTGTTACTAAAAATGTGTATTCCAATGATTATCTATGATGGAACCTGTGAGTCTGACAGCAGATACAGTCAGGTCCATAGGTGTTTGGACCATGACAGATTTTATAACGTCTCTGGACACCACCACAGGGGAAATGAGTCAAGATGTGACAGAAGTGTAGATGTTCACCTTTAATTCAAGTAGTTTATCAATATTCCATCAATTATTTAGGATTTACTACATTTTCAGAGTAAAGCCATTCGTGTCTGTTCTTCTGTTCTTGTGATTTCGTAAAATCTCATCAGTTGAGACCCAAGCCCTGTTCCATTTAAAAGTTCGCACAAACCAAGATCAGATAGAATGCCCAGATGTAGTTTTTGCCTGCTAGCTTAAACCAAGGATGCACTGGTTGGTGACTAGTATAGACTTGGCTGGTAAAGATCCCAGGATGCATTTCATGCTACTCTCAAAGGCAACTGCTTCTGTGACAACTTAATTAAGAAGCGTATTATTGAGTAGACAACCATCACCAGATAATATGATACAATGTTCGAACACACGCCAGAGACAGAATAGTGAGACAATACATCTTCATTATCACGATATAGGATTCAATGAAATTTGTTTATCCAGTTTTGAAGAATATCCTATTAAGACTCAGCAGTGTATTCTGTCCTCTGTAGGAGACAAGAGTTTCACAGCTTTACTTAAAAAAAAAAAAAAACCCCAAACAAACAAACAAAAAAACTGCAAAGTATATTTTATTACAATACAAAATGTATCTGGGAAAAAACTGCTGTATTATGCTGTTTCCAATCAAGACCTTTATTAAATGTAAAAAATTCTAAACTTTGACTTTCCTTGGTCTCAGGAGGATTTCCAAGTAATATATTGTGGTGGATTGCGGGAAAATGTTAGGGAACCGATGGTGGCAATACAGCAGAACGTTCATAAGCACCAACTGTTCCAATAACAGAGAAGCTGACATTCCTAGGAAGTCCATTCTCTACAGTCTTTCTGACCAAGGCTATAGTTGCCAAGTTCACCAGACCATACGCAAGAAAGAAGTGAGAAAATACATTTTTATTATCAGGGTAATATCATCCAGTTTTGAAGAATACACAAAATGTATATAAAACCTATAAATGACATGTATAGTAGTCTAGTAATTGTCATGTCAGGGGGGTATACAGGGTCACGGGGAGAATATTGACATGGATTGACAGCCATGTTTCAGTCAGTCTGTCCCAGGGCAGCTGTAGATACAGATGTAGCGGGACCCCAATAGAGTGTGTCTGTAGAATAATAAGGAAAATAATAGCATAATAACCTAAGGGAACAGTTTTATCATCAACATCAGGCCCAAGTGGGACAGCCTAGTTAATGGGATCAGCACTGGCAACCTGTGCCCAATGAATAGGTTCAGCACTGGACAGCGCTCCAGTGACCTATGCCCAATGAAAAAGTTCAGCACTGGACAGCGCTACTGTGACCTGTGCCCAATGAATAGGTTCAGCACTGGACAGCACTATGGCGACCTGTGCCTCTTGAATAAATACAACACTGGACATTGCCAGCTCTGGACATTGACAGCTCTGTCCTGTTCACAAGCAGAAGATGGGGGGACTGATTCTCTGCATAGATGAGGCTTCACCTCTGCCAATTAAACAGCGAGCTTTTCAGGAAAATCTTGAGAAATGCCAACGTTTGTTTGTTTGTTTCTTTATTTATTTTGAATATTGCATTAAAGTCAAACAACAATACAATTATATAAAAGAAAGTCAAACATTCGAAAAGAAGCATCTATACGCTTGAGAGGCTTCAAAATCTGAGGGCTCAGACTGGGTTTGTATTGACTTTAGGAAGGACACAGTGCAGTAGAGGAAATATGTGCGGCCTGAACAGAAAAAAAAATTGGAGAAAAAACATGGCTTGAGCTGTCAGGTAGAAGCCAGATCCTGTCATTCATTTGAAAGAGCCAGCTCTAAGAGCTGTTTCATTTGCAACCAACACATCACTACAATGTTATAGATTAAAGTACATTTGCGCTGTGGAGGAAAAATGATTATGCAACAGTGGTTCACATTCCAGTCATGAGCCCAACTCTGACTCCATGACTGTCAGAGACAACGGTGACGCCTGTGTCTTGTCAAGGCTCCTGCGAGTACATTCATGGATGTTTATTTGAGTGACGTTCTTTCTCACAGGAGACACTTTGCTCTCTTGTTGAAGGTCATGTGTAATTGGATCTAAGTCCTTTCTTTTCTGTTCAGGTTTTTCCAGTTTTGGCACGGAATATCACAAAACGTTGGCAGTTTGAAGGATGGTTCATCCGTGATTTTACTATCATTTAAGTGGTGACAGTTTTCCCCGCTTGATGACTTTAAATCAGTTCTGCCATATGGACTCATTTACTAAAGTTCAACCATGAATGGTCAAGCATCTTTGGAACTATTTCTGGAGATTCTCTTTTTAAAGGTAATCTATCAAAGTAACTGAAAAACTGACAGCAAAATTGCATCACAGCTTTAAAATCTGATGAGATTTCAAATTTTAAAATGGTCTACTTGACTCTTACATTTGGATTGCATGAAAGTTTTTTTTTTTAATGTTAAACAAAGTTTTCACATCCATTCTTTCAGTATAGTTTCAACAACACTTAGTTCCTTACTTTACTAATTTGAAATCAATCCATAAAGCAGCTAATCATCAGTTTATGTAACACTGAAAATCAACATTTTTGGACATATGTGTTTTTCACTAGACAAGTACATATAGAGAAACCATAAACCAAGGGGACTAAAGCTGTCAGACACATGAAGTTGAATAAAACTAACAGAATGGTTTCATAAGCCACTTTTACACAGACATCCAAGAAAAAAAGTGAGCTGGTGAGCCCACCTTTTTTCCACCTTTCACTGATTTCCACCTCCAAGCCAAAGGAGTAACAGAGGTGAGACAGGCTGGATGTTTACACAGAGGACCTGCGTTCCAAAATCAAAGGGGTGGTGATGCACTACAATGTATAGTACAGGGGTTTTCAACCTTTTGGTCAAAATTTCTAATAACTGATGAAAAAAACCCCCCAAACAAACCTAAACATCATACAAATAAAAAAAATATTGTGTGTTTAGAGACAATCCCAACACATATAAGACATGACAAACTCTGAAACTGAAGCACTGTGGTCTGTCAAATCCGTTCATTGTGGTCGGTTTCAGATGCTGCAGCTCTTTCATAATTCACAGTCTGAGTTATTGTTTGTTCAGTATTAACTGTCATCCTTGTAAATACAAGCTGGGCTGACTGTACATATCCTGACCAAGGAACTCCCTCTCAAAAACAAATTAATTTTTGCAAATGTGTGATGTTAAAATGGGGTCACGAGCCAAAAAAGGTTGTGAACCACCGGTATGGTGTGATGTATACCTCGTGCGTTGGAAATATCCCGAGCATAGTGGTGTTACTAGCCTCTCCAGAATCAGACTGTCTTTCACTGTTCCACAAATGTTTGCATGGATAAAGTCTTCCACCCAAACTGTCAACAGCTCACAGATCTTGGTGTCTCCCCAGCTCGACATATTTCTGGATAAGTTTGTTTACTGAAAACGACCCACACTCATTTTCAAATCCCCCGCAGAGGTCGCACTCGCAATACTTCATCAAAACATCAAGCCTTGGTTGTGGAATGAGAGGTGTTCCTTTTACATAGCATTCTGGAGTCACGATTCCACCTTTATCACCTTTTAGCTCTGTTACGACCTTTAGAGGCGTTACAGAGCTGTGACAAAGGTGGGACCAAATAATCCCACAATTTAATTTACACAGACGTCGTTTCAGAATAAAGGCAAAATATTCCTGGAACAGAAGTGCTGTGAAAAAGGAGCTATAGAAATCATTAAAGGGCAGGTGATGTGGTAAATCTGCCACTGTCCCAACTTTTTTTGAGGGTGTTACAGAAAATCTGTCCATTTTTACAAAATATAATTATTTTGGTGGAACTTTTATGTACAAGGGGTTGAGTGTCGACAGTGCTTTAGTCAATTCATGTCATGATTTTGTCTTTCTATTTTCCACTTTGATACCTTCATTACTTTAACCATTCTGCTCCTATCATGGCTTTGGAGCCAAAGTCTTTCCAGTCAGATAGGTTGACACGATTTTTTCGTTACGTTTTTCTTCCACCTCCAGCCAGCAGGTTTCATTCATTTAAATTCATGGGGGATCTGAACCTTGTGCATATTTCTTCAGCTCTCAGAGGCATAAAACTTTGCGTGAACTCACAATTGAACAGACTAATCCAGGGTTATTCATAAGGTCAGTGTCAGTACTCTATTCTGAAATTAAAATTTGGTGCAATAATGTTTTGACTTTCTCCTCACATCGACAGTATGAGAATAATAAGAGGTAAAACAGTGAGGAGAAAATCATTCTTGGCTGAAAGATATTAAACAGAAAGCAAGAATTATAGATCTAAGAGGCTCTCGTGCAAAACAGCCTACAGCATTCACAAAAGAAAAGAAAACACTAATTTTATATAAGGTTTCCCTGAGGAGGCTGTTTGTTTGGAAACAACTAAAACACACTACTGTTTACAGCAGATGGATGAGTGTCAGTACTATGGGATGGAAAGTTCAACATCATACATGTCACCAGGCAGTGATGATTTTACAAAGACAAGTAACTAGATTAGATGAATAAGAAGGGTCAGCCATAAATATATCACTTATGCATCATTCACCCACATTAGTTTCAGTTGCACAAGTAAAACAAACAGATTGCCTTTACGACAATGTATATGACACCCATCTTTTCATCATTCCGAAAAGCAGGTCAGGACTACAATGGGGACATTAACAATAAATAAAATTGAATTAAATAAAACAATAAAATTCATGAATACAACCATGCATTTTTCATACATAGCCTGTGCAGTGAAGATGAACAGAATATTATTTACACTTGTGTTGGTTGGTGTGTAAAGCACAAAGTCACCACCAGACATTCAACATCAGTGGTGTCGTGGTCCTTGGAGAAGTGGGTCAGTGGTGGACAGTAATGGAGTACATTTACTTGAGTACTGTACTTAAGTACAGATTCTGAGGATTTGTACTTTACTCAACGACTCGAATTCTTTGATAC